>QNGE01007416.1:0-23337 GCA_008508345.1 Paragonimus westermani | reverse complement strand
GAGCGACTTAGCTTAAACTTGGGTCAGGAAGCAAAACGCAGCTCCAAGAGAACCAGACGACGATGCCACAGCCTTGGAGAGCCAAACACCAAGAAAAAAGCGGTTTACGTCGGGCTGGTTCTTATCCTTACATCCAAAACCGAATCTATCCCTCGGAGGTTTCCTCCAAGTGATTAGATACGACCAAATGGCGGAGTAGTCAGAAGGCCAGATGGTCAGAGCTAAAATGCGCGCAAGCGAATGTATGCAGCCCGCTCAACAGGAGAGACGGGCTGCAAACAGCGATCTATTCCGTAGATATTTGTTTCCTCACAGAAACCTGGCTCAAAGAAGGAACAGAACTGAGGGGTTGGCGCGTGGGTTCCAATAGTATCGTAGTGACCGTAGCAGTGCACTCGGGGGCGGCTGCCTATTGCTGATCAAACGTTCTATAGGGCAGTCCCCCGTGAACTACAACAGCAATTGCGTGGGTGTTCGGACCGCTGTTAGCCTACTTCACGTCAAACCTCCATTGATGGTCTTCGGGGTGTACCGCAGTCCGGGTGTAACATTAGAGGAAGACGAAGTATTGCTAAAATCATTTCAGTTGGCTTGTCAATCAGGCCATCGCCTGCTCGTTTTGGGCGATTTTAATGCTCCTAAAATTAACTGGTCATTGGGATCTGTTAATGGCAGAGGGCTTGACCACAACAGTTTCACACTAACACACCATGTGAAAATGGCTACGAGATCCAGACCCGGACAGATGGCCTCTGTGCTAGACCTGATCTTAACTCAGCACAGCATGGACGTCACAAACTTACGGCCAGCAGCACCACTGGGAAAGAGTGATCACCTGACGATTTATTCTTCGTTTTATTGTTCCGTGTTAGTGAAGCAGGCACACAAAATGCTACAGTTTTACCGAATAGACAACGAGAAACTAATATTGGAAGCTGGTAAGATGGCCTGGAACCCAACGACACCTGAAGAGGACGTCGACAGTCTGTAGTCGATCCACGTCGATAACATCCGTGTTCTTACAGATAAGCACGTCCCTCCGAAACAAGTCGGAGGAAGAGGTCGAAAGCCATGGGTTCGTCTCAGGGTCAAGAGAACTGTCCGACGTAAGTACATAGATTGGAAGGCATATTGCAACATAGGGAGTCCAAAAACTTCATGGTTTACAAAAAGGTTCGAAACGAAGCAATCAATGAGCAAGAAATGCTCGTCTGGTCTATGAGCACAAACTAGCACGAGATATTAAAGAGAACCCCAAGAGGTTTTATGGGTATGCTCAGTCCAGTTCCTCTCTGAGAAAGGAGATTGGGACTACAATCTCCTATAACGGGAATATCATATCGACCGACAAGGGCATAGCGGAGGCGTTCGTGGCACAGTTCCAAAGTGTTTATCGCTCAGACAACGAGGCAATGGACCCCCAGCTTAATGCCATAAGCTTGCCCATGGTGGATCAGATCATTACGCCCCACGAAGTTGAGCAAGCGATATTCAAGCTAAACAGCACAAAGTCCGCAGCACCTGACCGAATCCATCCGGCAGTCTTAAGACCTCTGGCCAAATTGTTGGCGTCACCATTTGCTCAACCATTCAACCTCACGTTAGAAACAGAGATAGTGGTGGGAGACTGGAAAGAAGCCATTGTAATTCCTATCTTCAAAGATGGCAACCGATCAGATGTTGGAAATTACCGACCAGTAAGCCTGACGAGTGTTGTCAACAAAATTTTCGAACGAATATTAGAAGAAAGAATCTGTAAGTTTCTCTGTGAACAGAAATTCTTCAGAGCTCCTCAACATGGTTTCCTAAGAGGGAGATCTTGTGTTGCCAATTTACTGACGTTTTTAGACAATGTCACGGAGAAACTGGATAAAGGAGAAGAGGTCGAGGTGTGCTACCTTGACTTTCAGAAAGCCTTCGATTTTGTCAACCACAGGCTTTTATGCTGGAAACTCCGACAAGCTGAAGTATCTACTAGAATCTGCAGATGGATGTAGGCGTTTCTAGGTGGAAGGTCATATAGGGTGAGAGTAAGAGGGGTGCTGTCGGACGAAGGTTCTCCGTCAAGTGAAGTTCCTCAGGGATCAATCCTCGCCCCTCTGCTTTTCCTCGTATACATAAACGACCTGACCAACCACTTGGTCTGCCCATATTATCTGTATGCAGACGATATAAAGCTGGTCGGGAGTTCGTTGGACTCGGCCGCTCTCCAAGGGGACATTCTCAAAATTTGCGAATGGACATTAAAGTGGGATCTACCGCTGAACGTTCTTAAGAGTCGTATCTTCGCCAATGCTCTTTGGTTAACGCCCATGCATTTAAGGGTTGCATATGGACAGACAGTTTAACTAACAACCAAGCAGCAAACAAAAGACTTGGGTATCAATTCACTAGTACGTTTACCGCATCCGCGACAAACGCGCGGTGGGCGTTAGATCGACTGAAATCGGCGATCGCTAACCGCTGTCCAGCAGTGTTCATTCCACTGTACTCGACTATAGTTCGCCCCCGCTTGGAATATTGTGTCCAAGCATCGGCACCATATCTCAAAAGGGATATAGCTGCCCTCGAAAACGTACAAAAGTTCGCCACACGTGTGGTATGGGGTATGAAGCGTCTAAACTACCAAGACCGGCTAACTTAGTTGAACTTATTTTCGCTCTAACGTAGGTGGGTACGAGGAGACCTTATTGAAATGCACAAAATTACCCACCACGCTGGAACAAGCCCCATGGCAGGTTTGCTCGAGATGCTTCAGAACAGAGAGTTAAGGGGCCATAGGTTCGCAGTCAAGAAAACAAGATCATGATTGTCTGTCCGATATAACTTCTTCACTAACAGGGTAGTCAACTCGTGGAACAAGCTGCCTGCAAAGATCGTTGAGGCTAAGGGCGTAGATATATTTAAAAGAGAGCTAGACAAACATTTGAACCACCTTTATCCTACTCTGTGCTGACCGAATTATGATTGGTTTCTGCTATTTAGACCAGCCAGGTTTCGATACTCCTTTTATTCTGTCTCTACCTTTAGACCACCACTGAACACATCAACAGAAAACGCAGCCTGGTCAATCGCCTGATCACACTGGTCAAGCATCAGGACGTCAACGAGCATCGGCCTTCACCACGTCCTGGATTTGAAATTTGAAATTTAAATGTTGGTTTTTTAGGTGTAAGGCGCATGCAAACTTGATGTTGTATGCAGTGTGTGATCTACCGGTAGTACGTGCAGCTGGTTTGGATTCATGAGGTGATTTATTTGCCTGAGTATGTCTACAATATGCCAGTGGTTCAAAAATGATCCTGTGTGCTGGATAGTCGCTGGTTTGTATCAGTAACGAAGGTGGGGTGGTTGAATATTAGGCTTGAAAATTCTGTCTGTATGGTCTGAATTTGCTTTGTTTTCCGAAGCTGTTTGCGGACGGCACGTGGTCACACGGGTTGCGTGTAATCGGTAGACTGCAAATCTCTCCGTAATGTGTGTGAGAAAAATGTTTCCTGGGTTGCAGAAGTTATAATTCTGTGACGTGTTTCAGTTCGTGGAATTGTTGTATTATGTTGGTGAGCACGTTTTTTGTTTTAATCTTCCAAGTGCTGTAGACCATTGGCACATGGGTCAACGAAGAAATAGCGAAATGTTGCATTTCACGTCATTCCCGAGAAATAATGGCCGAAAATTATAGATTGATATCGTTGACGTAATGAGGCATGCAGTTCTCGAAGTTTGAAATCAATCAAGCAGCGAAACGCGGTCATAGTTTCCCTCGGTTGGATCATCAGAACTAAGCCTTTTTACGGCTGCAAACGTAAGATACACCAGTAAAGACATTGCAACGCAGGAATGTGCTCAAAATTTGGGCAAACCAGCCGTATTTTTTTCAGTTATATTCGACATGCTCGTAGGTATGTTGTAGCCATTTACTGCCACAACGTTTGTAAGGATGTCATTGGGGCAAGACGTGCTCTGTAATGTGGACAAGGTGACCTGCTGAGTAAGCGACATCGAGAAGCACTCCCTACTTGAAAGCTTACAAGAGTTCCACGTTATTGTCCTAGCCTACGATTGAAGGCAATTACTATCCCATTCTTAAACACCTATGCCTGCTACATCCATTCATCCTAGCTTACGAGTGATGGCAAACCATACCGTACGCTGAAATGCGCTTAAAGACAGATGAAAGAGTGAAGCCACCGAGAACGGACACGTGGGGCAGTCGACATGGAAAAGGGTACACATTACGGCCATCTTCCTTCAGCACAGAATGTAGCCGTTGGTTTGAGTGCGTTCTGGGCGTGCTTTCGGATGACCAAAGCCGTTTTTCAAATATATCCCTGTCATTTTACCCACCAAATCTGACATATGTAAGATAACTGTGTAGGTATACGTGAACGAACTAACCTTCTCCTCAAACATCACCCTGGAAGCCGCAATATAATCCATTTCCTGGAAACAAAAAATATTCTGTTGGTTAATTGAAAAACAATGTCTGCATAATCACACGGTTAAATATACACGATTTTGGCATCCATTTGTTAGCAAGCAAGCTACCGAATTTCAAAGTTAACATACGCTGTGGTCGTTTTTACCTAACGACTGGTCAAAGCAAACACGTATGAGTCCGTGATACAGATTTCCGCGACTTCAATTTCTGCATCGTTTACCAAAGTGGTATGTCGGAATGTGCCGTAAAATAATTTTTCTCCCATGATAACTGAACTGATCATCTTCTATGACTAGCACCCAAGGACACACGGCATTGACGGATGTTCTGTTCCCAGTGTGTTTTTCTTCTACAGTGGGCGTCGGCGTAATGAATGTGTCTTCCGGAAGTTCGTAGTGCATACTCCGAAAGTAAATCACGAGGGAGGTGTGTATTGCCTGGGGACCATTGGGTGAAGCGATGGAGCATTACAGATAGCTCAATGATGCCTAGTTTACCGTTACCCGTCGGATGGTAGTGACCTCATGGTTGTGACTGTGTTCATGTTTCGCTGTGTGGGTAACTGAGAATTTGATTTAACTGTTTTGATGTCGACGTGGCGACCATTATCACTGTTCACTCATATTTCACCCGTTAAGTGAATAGACGGTTAGAGAGAGAATAATGTGAAAATCCGACCTAACCCAATTCCCTTAAATGTTCACCCCTCTGCATTCAACCCCTGTTTCTGGACATTAATTGGACCTCGACCTAGACGATCTTGTTTTGTCACGTCAATTTGATGGTTGTGCGAATTACCAGTTGTCGGTCATTGTACTTTACTTGTGTGGTACGTGCACCCCCTTTTCGGAGCTCGGCTCATCCCCATTGTTTTGCACCTGCTGACTGCTCGGAATAGCTCTTTTGGCCCGTTCAGCAGCGAATTGTAACCCATTCCCCGAAACGACCTGTCGATCGAAACTGTTGAGGTTGTCTAAATATTCACTTTAATAATTTGTTCAATAGTTCCGTGACATTAAGACCTAATCTTGTTTGGAATATTTGGGATCATTGGTTTATCACTACGCGTTGCTCAACGTCTTCGTGGAAGATCGTACAGCACTCAGTATTGATCCTCAGTCTGCTTAGCCCCTGTTGATGTCTGACAATTTCAAGGAACAACCCGTTCTGGATGGTTAGTCGAATTCACTTGAGCAAGTCAAAGGTTTTATTGATTCTATCTCGTGCTCTGGTTCCCGTGTTAGTTGTAATAGTCGTGTTCAGGCCAAATCTGCGTTGTTACGGGCTAAACTGAAAGAAAAGCAGCTTAAAGCAGAAGTTGAATTAGAGATGGCTTTGTTGCGAGCCAAGACAGAAGTAGAGGAGGCTAGGCTAAACTGTATGCTAGCTAACGAAGATGAGGATATCTGTGATGAGCAGGCGGAGGCAAAACCAGTGATGGTAGAAGTGAGCAGAACGCTCAAATTCACAGGTTTCTTGATGACCGTGATGCGCGGTTGAATCCATTGACAGTCCGCACCGCAGAACCAGTATCGACCTCGTATTTTGCAGAAGTGGGCTCCGCTCTAGCTCCACTATCCGCAACCTTACCACTGCCAAAGGTTGAACTTTGTGTTAATGGCAACCCGATGATCTATTGGAAGTTTGTGCGACAGTTCGAGAGCTAAGTCGAATCTAAAGTGTCGGACGAGGGTCAGAGACCCCTTTACCCGACCTATCTCCACAAGGGTCGAGCTAGGTAGTCGATAGATGAGTGTGTCATGCTAGAACCAAGCGCTGGCTATCGCAGAGCACGGCAGTTGCTGAGGGAACTCNCCTATCTCCACAAGGGTCGAGCTAGGTAGTCGATAGATGAGTGTGTCATGCTAGAACCAAGCGCTGGCTATCGCAGAGCACGGCAGTTGCTGAGGGAACTCTACGGACAGCCCTATTTTGTCGCTAGAGCTATGATAGATGGTCTGCTGCCCATCGGCAGGTGTGTAGGTAACAGCGTCAAAGGCTTGTCGCAGTTGTCTATACGAATGCAGGACTGTTCTATTGCATTTGGTCAAATGAACTATATGGCCGACCTCAACCTGGTTACAACGCTAGTGCGTATTGTGAGAGCTCTACCAGTTCACCTACAACATAAGTGGGCAGAGGCTGCGGACCACATCTTTGGTATGGCACAAGAACCGTCCCTTGATGAACTGACCGAGTTTATCTCGTGTTGTGCGAGAGTTCCACGAAGCAGGTATGGTCAAGTTGTCATTGAGAGTAAGCGGAAGGAATCGAGGACAACGCATTCGTCAGGGAACAGCCGGCAAGATTCTAAAAGAGGCCCCTTTGAATCATACAACCTTCTCGTTAGACGAGACCGGGCCAACGACCCTCGAATCAGTTGCGTGTTGTGCTCTCAGAAGCACCTCCTCGAGGCGTGTGATTCCTTTCTAGCCATTAGTGTACCCGTGAGATGTGACAGCTTGCGACAGCTTGAATGTTGCTTCGTTTGCCTCAAATTACGCCACCGAGCCTCAGACTGCAGGGTCAGGTCGCGTTGTGATGCTGTCGGCTGCGGCGGGCGTCACCATGGCCTACTGCACCGCACGCACGCACAGCCCGTGGCCGAGACAGGTAGTGGGCATCAAGTTTCTTGTAACATGGCCAGCACAGTTGAAAAACATACAAGGCTGGGTGTAGTACCGGTGGAATTCAACTCGATACACAGTCCAATCTCAACGTATGCATTCTTAAATCCCGGCTCCGACACCACTCTAGTGAAAGAGGATCTACTCGAGCGTATCGGTGTCGCTAGCACTCAGTCCACCTTGGCCGTCACAACTGTGAACGGGTTAACTACCACCCGTTACGAGAATGTCCGCCTGAGGATTGTTTCCTTAGACGGACAAGAGACAGTCGAAATCAACAATGCTTAGTCAGTGGCCGATCTACCTCTACGACCTGTTCCGTCCATAAAGGAGGAAGCCCAAAGATGGTCACACCTGAAAGATCTTCCATCCGACGAGATTCATGATGCTAAAGTAACCATTCTTATCGGATGTGACGCGCCTGAAGCCCAATGGGTTATGGATCAGAAAGTCGGAAAGCGCAAGCAACCCTACGTAGTCAGATCTTTACTTGGTTGGGTTATAAGCGGCCCCCTCCAAAGAAAGTCACGAGAAACTGTCCCGAATAACTGTGTTCGTCATGATGGAACTAGTCTGACAGAGACGGTCACCAAGTTTAGTACGTTCGCTACGAACTGAATAACTGCTGTACATAATCCGACATTCCCCGATCAGTGGCGACACGCGAGATTGGAAGACAACCCAGCAGATAGTGCTTCTCGTGGGGTACATAATCACGGAGGTATAGAAGCCTGGTTGTGAGGTCCTACGTTTCTAACACAACTATCTGTACATTGGTCTGAAACGTTCGTTGCCGTGAGTGAACCCGCCGGAGTGGAGATGAATCGACCATCGGCCCAGGTGGATGCGATTACTGTGGACAAGATCTCTCTGTCTTGGGTGCTCGGTATTTCGAGCTGGCCTGAACATCTGAATGCTACATCCTGGTTGCGCAGATTCAGGTCATATTGGCTCTCTGCAAGGCATCGACAGACCGACATTACGATTAATACAGGTCACCTAAGGTTGAGCGAAATCCACTCTATTGAGAAAGATATCGTTCGTCCGGATGAGAGGGCGAGCTTTTCGAACGAACTGTCTCTCTTGATGGGGTTGCATGAATCGGGACAAACAGTTCAGTTATCAAAGGGGGGTCCACTTCGCAAGTTAAACCCCACTTTGATTGATGAAATGTTGCGAGTGGGTGGACGACTGATGCTGGCTATTATGAAGTTCCACCTGAAACGCCCAGTAATACTTCCCAAGCGTCATCATGTGTCAGACCTGACCGTCAACCAGTGTCATAGGTTGGAGGAGTTTTGCGGTGTGTCACAGGTCCGTTCGCCAATCAAGCTCCGATTTTGGATTATTCAGGGCGCATCCGCTGTCAAACGCGTCATCGGAGCTTGCTTCCACTGTCGTCTTCTGAACGCCACCGTGGGCAAACAAATGATGGCTCACTCGCCACCCGTGCAAATGGAACCGGGTCGGCACCCGCTTGTCAATGTTGGTCCACTCAGTGTGAAGAGAGGTAGCAGCACGTAAAAAGGTATGGTTGCGTCATAGACTGTGTTCAGTCTAGAGCTGTCCACCTCGAGGTCGCACACTCCATGAGCACTGATTCATTCCTTATGGTTTTGATGCGTCTCATTGGGAGACGGGGTTGCCCTATCAATGTTTATTCCGACAACGGGTTCAACTTCACCGCTGTAAGCAAAGAACTCAAACGATGGACGAGTAGCTTAGATACTGCCTCTACCAACAACAAATTACCACAAAAGCAAATCCAATGACATTATAATCCACCTTATGCGAGCCGTCGAGGGGGTGCGTGGAAGCACTTTATACGGTTGGTTTGGCGCATCCCCAGGTCGACCTGTGCTAAACAAACCCCCGATGACGAGACCCTGTCTACTCTCCTTGTCGGCGTGGAAAGAATATTGAATAACTGACCGTTAGTGCCTGTTACTTCGGAAATACAAGACGGGCTGGCTTTACCACCCAATGACATGTTGCTCGTGTGGGATAATCATGGAATTCGCCCCAATCAGACGACGTTACAACTGTTTAAACATAAGTGGAAGCAAACCAGTTATCTGGCTGGACTCTTCCGGAGTCGCTGGACAAAACAGTACCTCCACACCTTGCAAGCACGGCAGAAGTGGATTTTTACAGAACGCAATTTCCGCCAGAGAGACGTCGTATTGATAACTTCAGAACCCCTATCAAGAAACACATGGCTTCTATGTGTGGTAGTTAGTTGTGTTGCTGACAAAGACGGTTTAGAGCGGACTGCTGTGGTGAGGACTAAGTCCGGTGTAGTAAAGCGAGATATCAGACGTCTTTGCTATTTAGAGGAAGGAGTGACTTAGGCGGGATGAGTGCAGCTGACACCTAGTTCGCATTGAGAGTGCAAGGTGTGAGTCATGGGGAACGGCTTGTGCCTAAACGCTCTCTTCAATGTCGGGCATTCAAGGAGATCAAGAAAAGAGAGTCATGGTGAAGCGCTTTCATTGCATAATACTTCCTTGGGATTGATATCGCGCCCTAAGCCTGATAAATTTTAGGTCCGAGGTCTTTCGACCAGGTGACTTGTTAGGTTGGGAACCAGAGCTGAGTGGAACCGCCATTCTGTGAGCGAACTTCGGTCGTGTTGGGATGTTGTAGCCCGGTGTATTAAATTTTTGGGCCACAATCATGTAACAATCCGACCTAACCCAATTCCCTTAAATGTTCACCCCTCTGCATTCAACCCCTGTTTCTGGACATTAATTGGACCTCGACCTAGACGATCTTGTTTTGTCACGTCAATTTGATGGTTGTGCGAATTACCAGTTGTCGGTCATTGTACTTTACTTGTGTGGTACGTGCACCCCCTTTTCGGAGCTCGGCTCATCCCCATTGTTTTGCACCTGCTGACTGCTCGGAATAGCTCTTTTGGCCCGTTCAGCAGCGAATTGTAACCCATTCCCCGAAACGACCTGTCGATCGAAACTGTTGAGGTTGTCTAAATATTCACTTTAATAATTTGTTCAATAGTTCCGTGACATTAAGATCTAATCTTGTTTGGAATATTTGGGATCATTGGTTTATCACTACGCGTTGCTCAACGTCTTCGTGGAAGATCGTCCATTTAGTGCCATGTACACGGATCTTTGCGTACGGTTTCTGCTAATCATCAGCGACTGGCACGCTCAGTCGCTACGTATTGAATCAGTCTTTATACATGTTATCGGATTTCCCCCATTTTTACCGTGTCGGTGTTCTCCAGTATTGCTGACAACTAACCGTTTCTTGTGGTTTACTGCTGGTCCCTATTGAAAACGGCCCGTGTCAGATCTGTCGGTGCCGGGACTCAGTGGACACTATTTAAGGCACGGAGCGTTTGCGGTCGGTTCGGGTGCAAAATGTCCGTACGGAACGTCGTGCACTTCTACGAGCGTCGGAAGTGATATCTCTTCTAGCCTACTGGCCTCATCGAACACCATTACAGGCAGCTAGTCCCTCCATTCGTCAATGTTACCTGCAGAAGCTGTTGCCGCAGCACCGCTCGGCCGCTGGCTGATTACACACGCACCACGAAATGTGGTGATGTCATACCTGCAGCCTGAAAGTAGGGCAATCGGAACAAGTGGAAAGAACAGACGGAGTCAAGCTCCGTCACCATCCTCAGTTCTAAGCGTTGTGTTTTAAGCTATTTTACATACTCCGCTTTCTCCTATGTCACGAAATCCAAAGAGGAAGTAGTTGTTGAAGTCATGCATACGAACCGTCTGATAATTGGACAGCAACTTGATGACAGCCAACCCCAAATGTTCGCTTCCACTTGGGCCTGACTACTTCGTTACAGTTGGTCTCGTGCAACAGTTGTTGACTGCAGCGGCTGACTACGGCTTTGGAGGACATAACAGGTAGGATTGCAAACTTCATGTATCGCTTGAGTGCCGTTTATGTAAGAAATTCACCACGAAAGTAACCTCGTCCTGTTGTGGGTGTCGGAGATCCTATGGATGATCGGTTTGAATCTAGCATGCTGCAGCAGGCACATAGAGAGCCGTGTGGACAACGGGCAAACAGGACATCACGTATGTAGCCGGAATCCTTAGGTAAGCTGTACAAACGGATTCCGTTATAGTTTTTTCCAGATTTTCCTAAAAAAACAACGATAAGCGGTTAACGTGAAATCACTGTATACAGTGACAGCGAGCAGTAGGTTGGACTTCTGTCCTGTGGTACACTATGGGCCTACGAAAGCGGGTACACTGTACCATACTTGCTTGCAGGTTATCGTCGAGAAGTGTACGTTCACTGTGAAGCGCACACGTACACAGTTGTCTCCATCAGACGTCTAGGGTGCTTACACAGGTGCGGTATCATTGCATGGCTGTCAGGCATCTCATCTTGTCTCAGTCGTTTCTATTTTACCTTATTAAGATGGAAATATATTCCGTAATTTTCCACTATAAAAAGGTCATTCGTTTGTGTACCAGAGCCTCGTTACTCCATGCACGGATGTTTGCCACCGCTGCAGCAGACCCGCCCACCCTGCAACGTAACAACGGAACTGATGAGTGTGGCAGAACAGGAAAAACGGGATAAACACATGAGGTAGGTTAAAGTGCAGGACATGAGAGGGCTAATGGAAACAAGCAGTGCGGACACAGATGACGTGGTCAGCGTTCAAATGAAAGCAAACAATGCAAACGGCCAAATTGAAAAATTGTGGCTCATAAGCAGAAGCGACATTTGAAATCGTCAACGACACTGGGGTATCCGCACACCGTTAATGCCACTAATGGCAACAGCTGTCTAAACCTGGAATTCTCACGCAACAGCTGTTACATTGGATCCAGTCGGTCAGGTCTCCACCATCCAAATCCTCTGGGCCACATCAGGAAAAATGTTAGTCGTTCACGGGGGAAGGTGCTTTCTACGGACGCCACCCTTCCTCCGTTTCGCGATATACTTGGACGATGATTTGTTGCAAATATACAGTAATCGGACTCCCCTAGCGAACTCCGTATCGTCCATCGTTGCTGGCTGTTTTCCAAAACCTACTGTAGGGGACGTTTCCCGCATACACTGCTTCCGGTGACTCGAGTGGGAACCGGGCGTAGATGGTTGGCATATCTCCGGCTGAAAGGATCTGTGACATTCAACCGCGAGCTCAAAGCATGCACACGAACCTATGAATATTTCTTCGCCTGATGTAGCCATATCCGCAAACCATTTGAACGCACTCATAATCCATTCATACCTCTCTCCGGGCATGATGCTGATTGCCTCACACATGTTTGAAGTAAAGTTCTTAGTCTCTATCAGTTTTCTTGCCTTACTTTTCACCTTCACCCTAGTAAAACATCCCGAGCGTGCACCTTACACTCCGCAGCTTTGCGAGTATCCCTGCAGTTACCAGCTACTGCTTCGCAACATATTGTCTGCATCGATTAAATCATTACGGCAACACCAGACAAGGTGTCTGCATGGCAGTTCCCAGGTATTGAAGAACGAACACGTACAGAACTCATGACCGTCAACGCTGACGATATGCTTATCAGCAGACAGTACCTTGCCCAATTGCGTGGTTGACACGCAAATAGCCTTCTTCAAGTTGACCCCCACCTACCCTTAGCGCATACGGAGCAAGTTGATCGAATGCAATCACACCGCCTGCTCGCATGCAGAACGCCCATTCTCCACTAACGAAATCGTAACGGTCCTTTGAAACTTCAGTTCCAAGTATTTATTTCGATTTGATATACCCCTTGAGTTGTCAAATGACGTGGACCGAGGTGACAGATTATCCTTGATGTACCTATTAGCCACCTCCACTATATTATTCGTCCCATTTCCATAGTGCCCAATACCACGACTTGCACGCGCGGCCCAATGCACCTTTGCATGCAGCAGGCGAGTCTGTGCATACTCACCAGGCTTCCTGTTGCGATTGCAAATGCTGCTAACTATCCCACTGAAATCCTCTTCGAACTTGCAATGCGAGAGATCACCTATTTCTTCGGCAAGAAAGTTTTTTTCCTCTGAAGATATCATCTTCAGTTACACACATCTGCCAAGCATATTCTGTTTCATTCGAAATAAACCGAACAGAAACTTTGCACTAGGAAAGTATTTTTCCAAACATTCCAGCTGTGCCGTGTCCTTATCCACACGATCTTATTGGCAACAGTGGCTGTTGTTTATTCCGTTCATTGTGGCTTCTTTGGATGTACATTCTGTCAGCGTTTGGGAAACATTTCTACCTCTGCAACAAAGCTTTCTCTAGCGTTCATTTCCGTCTACAAAAGTCGCGTCCTCATTCGCTCGTTTACAAGCAGTAAGCAACTGAGATGGTTGAAGAAGCCTGAAACAGTGTTGCCTTGTTGCACTGTGGCCAACTGGTTGTGATAAACAGCTATCGCTGGGATGTCGAGCGGCTGATTTTTCACTGTGAATGCGTTCAGTTTGCGGACATAAGAGTGTCCGCTCTGTAGCGAACAGCCTCTACCTCAGCCACCTGGTAGGTGCACGTTTCGATTTCTTATTTTTTTGTTTTACCTCAATTCAGTCATTCTTATACTCCTCTAGGGATTATGAAAGACAAGTCTCGCACACCACCGATGATGAATATCGATGTAGACCGGTCAACTGACAATGAGCCGCTTGCACACAAGCCGGAGAAACGGCGAATCAACTAAACCTGCGAAGATACTCCTCCTGATATGGTTGAAGAAAATGTGCTTCTCTATATATTGGTTTACAGTTATCCTTCAGGTGTAAGATTTGTTGAACGAGATGGTGAGGACTCCATATGATAACCGGATTCAGCCATCCGGAACAAAACCAGGAACGCACGCAATTCAGTGGCATAGCATAGGATACCTTCTGCCTTTAAATGTAAGTTAAGACAAGTGGGTGGAACAGTCATAAGCTTTTCATCATACGCTATTGCTTGACCTCACTTGTAAGATATAACAAAGAGACTGATCACTCATGAATTTTCAACAAAGGGTACCGTATGCCTTCAGTTGCACGGGACTTTTAAGCTTGTATTTGAAAAGTGTTCTTCCATCTCGGTTTTTTGGTTCGTCGCTTCCTCAACATACCTGAGTATGTCATGCTCAAACGTTGAAGTTCACAACTGTGCCATCAGAGAATGGCTAAGTACGTCAGATATAGCTAAGAAAGTTTCGCTGACTGGTTAAGTTTTTGCATAAGTTGGGAAATGGTCACTAATGTATTTTGCGTTGGCAGCTTTATAAAGTGCTTGATCCCCATGATCCAACAACAATTCTACCGTCAGAAGGATAACCACGTCTTCCTGCTTGATCTCGCTCGAATTTCAGCAGAACCATGTCCTCCCACACCTATGACAACGGATTTTATTATATTGCGCCATTGTATTTCAGACATGGAATGCGAATTTTCTTCATTTCTCCACTAACCGTTATACGGTTGCTGTTTGACGATTATAAAAAAATATTCCCAGCAACAGAATTGATTGGTTTTACAAAATGAAACGTGACAAAAGTTTAGGTCAACTTCAGTAACCTGAATGTCTCTTCTTCCTCGAAGATTACAGAGGTATTTTTGGTCTACCGACAGGATTGATCCGCTTGCCCGTTGGTCAGCTGTCAACGTTTCACTCTGTCATTCGCGTTCTTTCGAGTCGAAGTTGCACGTCATAAATATACTCCCTGGTTACCCGTTGCATTATTCGTAACTGGCCACTATGGTTCAATTGCCTCTTCATAGGTTAATCAGGTGCAAATCCTATCTGATTCTTGCAGCCCAAGATATCTAGGGGTGGGGCAACGTGGGCTGAACAATGTACACACGGGCACACCCTCTCAAACTGCGGTGACAAATATTTAAAAAACCTGTCTATATAAAACAGGATGTGTCGCAGACGCCTGAGTAGCTAGCTTGTCGTTTCTCCCTTGAGACAACATCTATAATGCGGAAGGTCGCTTTCTCCGAGCGTTAGATTTACCACATTAACACCTATACATGCGTATGTTTCTGTTCAATTCCTCATCATTATGTAGTGGGATGTATCTAACATCCTTCTTGATCCCGGGCTGTCACTATACTTCATCTGTAAGCTGTCTACGCTGTATAGTGACCTGGAGAAATCTCCGATTCTTCTGTTGTGCAACGTGTGAACTTCTTCCCGAAATCCTGGCTCTCACTGCAAACAGGAACGTAAGGATCTTTGCCTGCCATCCGCTTGCCGCATGCGGTTGCGTTTGTCTGTCTACAGGTTTGTTTGCCAATGAGTGCCAGTAGCGCCCTACACACTTCCGGCTAGTCCAAGTGCCTCACGATCGAGGCTTCAACGTCCCTAGCTACTTCCGCGTGATGGAATAGTTATGAGCCGATCAAGACTTACTGTAATTGTCGTATAATGCACATTTGGACTCCCGCGGTAATTCGGCATCTTCAAAACGCCTCTGGAACTCGTTGCGTAAACTAAAGTGCACGCACGCACGAAACTGTCGAGCCCCAATATTTTGTCATTTTTTGCAGGTCCCTTGATTTTTCTGGCGTGAGTTACCGCTACTTCATTTATTCATCCAGTTTTAACCTGCGTTACTGTCAGCAGTATACAAAAACGGGTTTTTAGTTCCCCAGATGTTTCAGTCAGTGCGACTTCCGTCCCGATCGCACTGATTAAAGCGAGTAATCTTCGGAGCTGGATTGCACAGACAGAGGCAACTTTGTGTTAAGAAACGTTGCCACGTGAGTAACGAAGTTCCATCACGTGGTCACTGCTGTCCCTCCTCACGTCATAGACGAGGTGGACGACATTTTCGAGCATCCGGACTCAGTTGAGCCACACGAGCAGTTGGAAGAGGCCATTAAGAGGCACATCGCTCTTTTTCACTGTCAATGCATCAGGCGGTTGTTGAGTCATAATGAGTTAGGCGACCAGGAGCATTCACAGCCACTATGCCACATGCAACGCCTTGCTAGCTCAGCATGGTCCGTGGAGTTTTCATGATGAAAACGTGGTTCCAGCAACTGCTTGGCGATATTTAAAATATCATTAGCGCCGACCTTCTGGTGGTTCTGCAGCAACCGGCCGACATTGCCGACCGCATCCGGGAGATAAACGGGAAACGCATCTCCAAAGAATCCGCGCCAACGCCGGAGTTACGAGCACTGCTGGCCGACCGCGTGAACGAGCTCACACGTCAAATTCAGGCGCCTAGCGCTCGAGCCTAGCAATCACGCTAGTCCTGTAACAAATCTATTAGTCAAGTCCTAACAATGACGAATGTCTAGAAGGAATGTCAGTAGCGACCGTTGCCGGTACGACCAGCAGTTTTCGTGACTGTGCTCGCTTCTTCCACATTTTCTGTTCCTTCTGCATAAAGAATCAGGGAAATCAGCTGGCCTGCACGTCGCGACGACCAACATTGGGGGCTGACGAAGTCGCCTGTTCTTTAATGGACGGTGCGAATCGTGAGTTCGCTACCTGGTCGACGCTGATGTGGATATCAGCGTCCTCACACCGAATTCTTACGAACGATTGATGCAGGCGCGGTCAACTCCACTTACAGCAAACGGTCAATCCATCAACATCTTTGATTAGCGTTCATGTATATTGGGGTGCGGCCTTCGCCGCACCTCCCCGTGGCTTTTCGCTGTCCCAGACGTCCAACCACCAATTACTAGCATCTGATTTCGCCAGCATTCCGGCCTGATAGTCGACTCTTGACATCGTCGGTTAGTCCATCGTGAACCGAGCTTGTCCGCTGTCGGGACTCTGACCAACGCGGTCTCAAACAGTCCCTTCCACCGTCTAATCATCAAGAACAGTTAAACCTCTCTTGCAGAGCAAGTTCTCACCGACTTTTGTCATTCAATTCCGCTGCTGTCAGCAACCGGTGCAACGCTGCACCACATCGTCGCAACTGACCGGTTAGCGTTCGCTGAAGTCCGTCGTTTAACACTCGATAAACTGGAGACAGCGCGCGCCGAGTTCGTGCGCATGCTCGAGCTTGGCACCATTCGCCCATCGGACAGTCCCCGGGCCTTGGCCGTCCATGTGGCGCCGAAAACGTTAGCAGATTCGCGCCCGTGTGAAGATCGTAGTGCTCAGCGAAGCTACGGTGCTCGGTAGGTACCCAGCCCCACATATTCAGGACATCACGGCTAAACCCAAAGGTACTCATGTGTCCTCAAGTATCAATCTGGTTGACGCTTACAACCAGGTCCCCGTAGCGGCTCACGATATTGCCGAAACAGCGGTGGTTGCAGTATCTGGCACAGTCGGATTTGTGCGCATACCGTTTGGTCTCTGGAGCGTTACTTAAACTTTTCAGTGGTTCATCAACGAAGTCACAAGGGGTTTAGGATTTGCCAATCACTATATTGACGGCCACTTGGTGACAAGCTCTTTAGAAGAGCACCAGTCCCATCTACGATTGCTGTTCGGATGATTTGCAGCGTATGAGTTCACTGTCAAGGTGGACAAATGAGTTTTCGGCCAGCCGGCAGTTGAGTTCTTGGGATATCAGTTTGGTTAGCACGGCATTCGGCCGCTGACCGACGGGGTACAGAAAATTCGCGACTTTCTCCGCCCCACAACGCCTGCTGCTGTCCGTCGTTTTAACGGCCTGACCAAGTGTTATTGTCGCTTCACCCCGCATTGTGCGCAGTTTGTGCACCTATTAATCAACTTATCGCGTGGCCGATTTAAGGGAAACGTTGAGTTGTCAAAAGCCGCTGATGACTCCTTTGACCGCATCGGATACGCGCTAGTCGCCGGAATGATGTTGCACCACTTCGACGCAAACGGTACCATCAGTATAGACGTAGACGCATCCGACACAGCTGTTGGTGCCGCACTCCGAATGACAGAATTTGGAAACCAGTTCCACTTTTCTTCAGACACTTATTACCAGCAGAAACTAGGTACAGCACGTTCGGTTGTTAATTACTAGGTATCTACTGGGCCGTCCGTCACATTAGTTACACCCTCGAAGGCCGCCAACTTCTGAGTTTTACTGATCACAAGCCGTTGGCAGCAGAGCAGCTCTCAAGATTGATCTTCACGTTTCCAGCGCCGAACTGTCCGACCAACCACTGCGTCTTCCTGACGATTACTTCTCGTCTGCCACCGACGCCCTTCGATATGACACTCCGTATGCCAGACAACTCACATCAATCAGGCGCAGCATCAGTGTAACGGACACACGAGGACGAGGCCATAGGATGCTTGTTCTCAAAAACTCCACGTCTGCACGCATATGTCTGTACGCGTAAAGGGTTCACGACGCCCGCTTGAGCAAACTTACGAAGGTCTCTTCAAGGCACTTCAAAGGAAAGATCGTTTATACGTGGTCGAGCGTCAGATTATTCGGGACGCGGTTGGCATGGATCTCTTGAAGCCTGCTTATTTCGAAAGGTCGGATGAAGTCCTTAGTACTTCTCAGCTCTTGGTCAGGCCGGAAACCCCCTCTCAACAACCGCGCCAGAGCGCCCCTCAATCAACAGACACCACAACCTTGCCAGTGAGCGAGAACCCACAGTAACACGTTTGGGTCGTAGGGTGCACTGGCTTAAACTTCTCGTAGAGGATTAACTTTCGTTCAGTCTCCTTATTTTCAGCTATAAATAAACGAATGTTTGCAAGATTTCACGAACTCAAGATAATTACAAACTGTTTTTGGAAACAAAAAATAAAATGTTTTGATGTGTACGTTCGACAGGTGAGTTTGCTATTTATACATGCGTTCAAGCTCATGTGCCACGTTTTGTATTTCCGCTTACGTGTTCGCGTATTGGGTCTTTCTGCTGTACGTTGTTCTAACGAGACGGTCGAGCGGTATCGCGATTTTATCATGCATTGTGCAAGATAAAGACGCACAAAGTCGTGTTATTTAATGCGGCTATTGTGGACCATTTCGACGCATTCGATACAACTGTTGGTGCCCTTCTCTAGTGGCTCTTCAATGGAACCTGGACACCACTATCACTTTTTCTCAGACATTAATTACCCAGAGAAACTAGGTACACTACGTTCGGTCGTGAGTTGCCAGGTATCCACTCTGTAATTCTTCCGTTGAGATGAGCGTGTGGAAGTTGTCACCCCGTATTTTTTCTAATCAAAAGCCGCTCGTATATCCCCTCGTAATGGCTCAGAATTTCACTCACCCCGCAAAGCGTGCCATCTGGATATCATATCAAAATTATCTATGGATATAAGACACGCCTCTGGCAATTAGAACGTTGTGGTTGATGCTATATCACGGGTATCGGCACTTTTTGGCCACAACGTCATCGACCTGGCAGCTATGGCCGGCTCACAGCGAACGAAGAATGATTTCCGCACTTTTCCTAAGCACTCGTGATTGCGCTTCCCGGACTGTTCGTTACCCGCAGTACCTGGAACTATTTCGTGCGATACTTCCGCTGTAACCCCTCGTCTAGCTACTTCTTCAAACTTACGACTTGGTGTGTTCGTCATGGTGCATAAAATTGCACACCATAGCACCCGGGATACGTTCAGACTTGGTTCCGGTGGGTACGCTTGGCCCGGCATGCAAAAGGATCTTTGAACGTGGGCACGATCTTGCCTAACTCGTCAACCAGCTAAGGTTCACTGTCACATGTCAGCCCTGGTTGTCCTATACCCCTCGATCAAATCTTTACTTGCACATCCCCACGTCGATATTGTAGGTCATTTTCCACCATCAAAATGCACGACTGACATACTGACGATGGTAGACCGTTCCACGCAATGGCCCGAGGCGGCTCCTACACCCGACGCTCACTCGCAGACCGTAATGCGTACATCTGTTGAGCGTTGGGTGGCACCTCATGTTTGCCTGGCCAAGGCTATAACAGACCGCGTCACTCAGCCTGAAAGCGGTCTCTTTGCGGAAGCGTTGAACGCGCTTGGATGTCTTCGCGCACAGACTACGGCACATCACTCGGCGGCGAACAACATGGTCGAACAAACTCGTGAAGAACTAAAAGAAGCCCTTAAAGCTGTTGATGCGATTTATTGGACACAAACACTGCGGATGTTTCGTTTGGCATCCGCGTAGCCCATAAGACCTACCTCCACGTTTCCGGTGCCAAACTCCTGTTCGGCCGACCGCTGCTTCTTTCTGGAGATTATTCATCGTGAGCCACAGACGCACTCTAATATTGGGCTTCCTACGCCGAGCAGCTTGTTCGACATGTGCGCCGCCTGTTTGTCGTGGACAGACGTGAACAAAGCTGCATGGTATTTAATCCCAAAGGCCTTCGAGACTGCACACACTTGTTTGTTCTCGTGGATGGTTCACGGCGTCCACTTGAGCGATCTCACGAATGTCCCTTCAGGGTAACTCAACAGAAGAGCCGCTTCTACTTACTCAAGCGTCAGAGTATTCAGAACAAGGTTAGCGTCGACTGCTCGAAGCTTGCCACGTTCAAAAGAACAGGAAGCATTTAATGCTCCGTATTCCGTGGCCGAGCCAACAACTCCCCCTGAACAGCTTCGTTTGAGTTTATCTTCCTCAGCAGACATCGCGAGTTTCCCGATGACGACAGCATCCACCATAAAGCGTGCGGGTCGTAGGGTGCACCGGACTAAACGTTTTGAAAGAGATTTAACATTCGTTGAGCACTGCTCTGTCTCCGCTCAACGAAAAGACAGAAAATATTACAAAAGATCTTAAAAGCTGAACTTGGCAGATGTTCATCAATTTGCTTCTACCGCGGTCACCATGGGAACCTCTGTCTCACTGCAGTTAACTGGTTACGTTGGACAAGAGCCATCCGGGGCAAGTATGAAACTGATTCAGCGACTTCACTTGAGCGAGCCTAGGCAAATGCGGGTGAACGACACGAGTTGGCTTGCACAAACTGTATTTCTTCTACCTGGTAGCAACAGGCACACGCGACAGTACGCACAGGTCGACGGTGAAGCGGGCGCGATAGTAAATATAGCGACCAGCCATCACCTGGCTTCTCTAAAGATCCGGGTCCCAACCGTGTTTCCTGCTTGTCTGCTCTGTATACATGAACCTGTGTACGTCTGCCATAGGAGGTTTGATACGAAATCGGTGCCAATTTCTTCGGCCCTGTAGCCGAATGCCCCATCTTCTAACTATCTATATACTTTTTTTCCTCGAGATTGTCTAACCTGGATCTTTTCAAACGTTGTTTAACGCACCCGAAGCTTCTATGCGTTTTTCTTCTGACACACTTTTGAGTGCCGCCGAGTGGGTGGAGCTCACCTTGCGGTTGCTGTCTGTCTTCTCTGGTTTACTGCCGTTGATCCCAGATTAGACTGGAACTAACCGCTTATCATGTTTGCAAATACTGCTTCAAATATAGGATTTGTTTTTTAACTCTACCGTGTCCTCTTAGTTTGGTGCTTGTTGGGGCTACGTTTTGACTGCCTTCCAGGAAAGATGTTCAAAATTGCTGGTGGACGAGGCTCTAGCGCACATCCGCCTGATCCCCGCAAATACAGTTCAATCCTCTACGATTTTGCCGAGCGACGCCCAGCGATGAACCGACAATTCCAGATAAACGGAGTAAGATCAGGTCAAAGTGTTACGGTGGACAAGTACAATACACCAGCAGTTTCGATGGAAAGGTCGTTTCCACGGTATGGGGTACACTTTGGTGTAAACAGAGTTCTTCCTAGTGGCCAGTGTGGTCGGAACTAATCGAAACCGGCCAACTTCCAAAAGGGCAACTGACGCATTACATGGATGGATTGCAACAATCGGCACCTGGTTACTCGCACGTCCATCAACCCGACGTGATAAAACAAAATCATGTAGTTCAAAGTTCAGTTTCCATCGGAACCAGTAGAGATGTGTATGGATGAACACTTGGAAAGAAATAAGGATGGTTCGGATTTTGACTTGCAAATACAAGACGTCTACGCGCCTGATGTGCCAAAATCAAGCGAACCCACATCATAAAATGGAATCACCCTTGGCGCCTTGTCCTAAAACTTGCAACCATAGCTTATTAATATACGTAGGCACTCATATGTGTATGCAAATAACGCTTTAGGATGGTCATACCTTTTAAGGTCTCCAGTCGTGGACACTATGGTCTAGGTAAGTCGGGAGTCAACGGTTGTCATCCAGCCTGTCGACTCTCGGTGGTATTTGTTCGTTCACACGGACTTGAAAAGTGCAATTCGCGTTTACACAAGGTACGCTTAAAGTTGCCTTCTTGTAGGGAATCCTCCAAAGTGTTTACTAAAAACTAAAATACTACCGTACATATCAGCGCGAGCCGCACGTTGAAATTTTTAGTAGGCCTGGGTAAGCGATATTTATTTTTTGCCCCAGTCAGCGGTTCGAACCAACCGACAGCTTCCACGGAGATGGCCTAGTCTAAAATCACATGATCCATAGCGTGTAGGACTGAGCGTTAAATCGGCTTACTGAGGGGCACCTTGTATTTCTAAGGACGGTTGCGGATGAATTACTACATTGCACGTTGCAACCTTTGCATCGGTCTGCAGAATATCTTTCAGTGATGTGAAGGGCATGTAGGATAACTTCAACCACGATCGAACGAAGTGTGTTAGTCAGACAAAGTTCACCTACTTGGTTGTTGCAATCGACGCAGACGCCAGTTAAGCGCGTGGAATTACTGGACACTGAGCCGATTGCTTAATTGGTTGTATCCATAATACATAATCATGAGGCCACAGTCGGTAGTGGCTATGGGACGATTTGTGGAGTGGGGTGTAATTCGGCTCAGTTCCCAGAGCAAAATGTCTCGAGCCTGCATTTGCCAAATTCGTTGCATGGCCAAGGAAGAAAACTATCCGAATGGTAGCATGTTCATAAATGCTGAACCAAAAGCTACACAATTGGAACTGTTAGTTTTGACTTCGCCATGGTTTGTCGTATTGTTATAGTATTTCTGTGATCTTTTTGTTTAAGTAAACTTCATTAGTGTCCTCCAATGTCACACAGGCTCCCACTGTCCTACTGCCTTATCTTTATTCAGTCTGAACCATGTAGAGCTCTAGATGTCAAAATTAGACACTTTTCTTTGAATAAATTGGAATTTCTACCATTTCTTGAAAAAGGAACAGTCGTTTTGCTCCGACCCAACCAACAACCACTTGTTTCAGCGAACTCAGTTCGGCCTTGTTCCGTCTTACTGGATGGTGCCAAGTTGTCAACGTTGTTGCACTGGCACATATAACGTTCAGTTGTTAAGGATTTTTTACTTTCCGGTAGGACCACGTTGCATCCAGTTTTTACGAGGGTCTTCGAGTTCACTGTTTTGAAGATAGAAAATATTTTCTGC
>QNGE01007415.1:0-23341 GCA_008508345.1 Paragonimus westermani | reverse complement strand
AAATGTGAACATCTCGCGATGTATGTCTTCTATCGCTATTGGGGAATTGGATCAAGGGAACTCAGTGTTTTAGATTTTTATACAACCTTTTGTTATTCAGTGTTTTTATACGTCAATTTATGTCAGTTTCATAAGAACAAGCGACATTAACTATAATACAAATCATTCCGGGGGATTCCATGGGTGGTAAGTGAGTCCATGTGATGATTATGGTCAAATTAAATATCTACAGCGTTAGTTCACCTTATGATCGATACATCCATGATTAACGAAATTCATCTGCTGTTCTACAAACAGACAAAAGTGACCTCATCCACGAGAATACTGTGAGTTGAGTGCAATCAGTTTGATTCTAACCGATTAGCTCAGTTAGCTTTCATTTTCATTGTGGATACGAACCGTTAAAAAATAGTTCGATACTTCGATAAAAGAGGTCAACGCTCTGTTGATTGCCCTTATGACATATGCTGAATAAACTCCATGATCCTTATAAGAGAAAGTTGTATGAATGATTGAACTAATTGTCGACAAGATGCCACATCCATCCACTTTGAAGTATGGTTACACTTTACGTGCATTGTGTTTTCGACGCAGCAACCGTCCTGGGAATGGCAATGAATCTTAACTGATACGAGCTTTCACTCACATAGACGAACCTGAATTTCTCACGAAGTCAGCTACTCTAACTGATTTGGTAGTATTGGTTATGTAAGCCTTCACTGAATTCACTAGCACCATCAGTCTGCACGATCAGTATTCGAACAAAAATCGTGGTTCAGCTTCCGTGTCTATCATTTCAGACATATTAGACCTGCACTCGCTAGGAATTTCTAGATAACAAGCTAACTCTAAACAGAATGCTGACTAGAGTTCGATTGGCATTTGAGAATTTGACAAAACTACCAATCAGCTACAACAAACAAAAATCTAAAACGTGTGCTGTCTACTAAAGAAGAGACAAACAGTTTGCAACTCTTAGTTGAATACTCCCACTAATGAAACATACCCCCAACTGAATAACAAGAGCCATTTTTATGGTATATCATTTGAATTGTGAGTTACTGCAAGCAACCACGAAAGGAAATTCCAATCTGCCCGCGTGATGGAACTAAGTAAAATGTAAATCCAACGTGGCTGTTGGGTGCATCCATTCTGGCAACAAACAACGAAAGCCACCGGAACAGCGTTTCGTCAGCTATGCTCATTTGATGATCTGTGGGACTTCGCTAAACTGGCTGTCTGGACGCAGATAGTGCTGGTTGTCTCCCACGTACGTAGTGATCGAGTAGCGTCTTAAAACCCTCGACGGCTTCAGCCATGACCATAGGGTTCGGCAGTGCCCGTAGGGTGAACAGTCTCCAAATGTGATGCAGACTTGCTTGCAGAGCAATCAACAGGTTCCATTACTCAACTGATATGAAACTGACAAGAAATCATCAACTGTCAGTAAACTACAGATTAGTTCTTCGTTCGAGGATTATCTTACGTGACGTGATGTTCTGCGCGCTTCATTCTTTAAAGTTTATACGACACAATAAGTAATCGTGTTCATGATGATTTCTGATAGTTCATAAGGAATAAACGGAACGCTGTAGTTATTACGAAAACTTAGTACGGGCTTTCGGCCGGAAAGCACGTAATGCTCGGTCCAAAAGAGTACCGGACACATTCAGATTGATTTGTTTTAGCAAAGTAGTAGTGGGCAATATGACTTGTGATATATCCAAACAATATTAACCACCCTCTCGGATCTGCGCATTCGGTTGGGACAGTGACCTACACTCGTTTCCTTACCGACGTGAATTATTACCCGCTTGTTTCGTGTGACACTGCTGTAATCCCTATGCTAAAGCTATCATCGTTGACTTTAAATATTGTAGGACTAATGAGTCCCACTTATTTGAACAGCGCCTGATGAACCCACATACACAATTGACCTTTACGTCAGTAGCACAGATTGCGCAAGTGACGAAACCACCCAGACATGTTCGATGATGCGACTATAGGTCGAAGCATACTTGTGGTAGGTTAGCAGTAACATTTGTGATGGCTTCGTTGAATTCAGACAGAAAATACTCAGATAACTATGGTGTTCGAAAGGATTTTTCACACGTGAATATCTGAATTAGGAAAATGATCGTGCAATTTCAAAAATCCATGGTTACTTACATGTGGTCAGCACACTATGAAAGATTAACGTCATTCATTTTGTGAGTTTATCAAGTGTATTCCAATTTTTCAACATTTTTCCACGATGCAAATTATATCGGGAATGTAGACAAAAATGACGATGGAGGCATTTACTGAGAGTGCAAATTTTGCTCAACCTTTCCTTTACACAAACTCATTGTAATTCTTAAAGTTTTTAAGATACCACGTAAGAAATATACAGTGAACTTTTAATGAATACAGTCGTCAGAGCATACGAAGATTTTTATTACTATGTGAATCACCCAAACCCAGGATTCCTGTACGAAAACCCCATAAGTCAGCAGCAAGACAAAATGAGCAAGTGGGTCCAACTTGGAATGAAAGACACGAAAAGAAATCAACATTTTCTACATTAAGACACTCCAAGTGGTTGCTTTGTAAGGTAAGCGGTAACTACTTGAATTTCAATCAAAACACACCGTGTAGATGCTATTTTAACAGGCTAATGTGTCCGTGGTGTTATTGTCAATCATCAAAATAAGTTACAAACTTAGTCCGTGTTCTAATCATACCCACATGTACGAAAGACGTTCCTGTGGCCAAGAAAAGATATATGATCCACAAAACCGGAATTTAGTCAATGGTCGTGCTTCATAACTTTTGCCTTATTTCAAATGACAGCCATCGTGGGACCAGCATCGTCATATTCGTTGTTCGGCCGAGAATAGTCGCCTTTTCAGTAATTGAATATATATTTTGACAGATTACAACTCTCCATTCATCTACAATCTGTTTTGGCGTCGAAAATCAACGCCTGCTCCCGGGATGAATGTGACCACGCAGTCACAACGGCAAAATTGTTCACGAAAGTGACACTCGTTAGTAGGTTGAATTTTTTCGTTTGACAACAGCAACACAAACGTAAATTTACCTAACATTAGTTATGAAGTGAAAGAACCGACTGAATTGCCGTAGAATTTCAAGGAGTTGGAGTTGGTTGACAAATTCCAAGATATAAACTACTGGCAAGTAGCGGGAAGCGCTCGCTCAACTCATTTTGCGCACGTGACAGTCCCATGGACTGGCAATGCTGGTTATTGGAAGAAAATACATATTCACTCTTGGAAATTTGATCAGATGATTTAACTGTGGTGTAACAGTGTAATGTACGGAGACTTTTATTGGCGAACAATGTGGCCAGTGTCAAAGGGCACTGGCAGTAGCACAGAGCATAGTAACCCACTTGGTTCATGTATCAACAACTGTTGCCATGTAAAACTTTCAACGGAACCTGTGATAAAATGGCGTCCAGTCATTAAATAGACAATTTTAAAGCACAAGGTTCCCCCAGTCAAAATCGCAAAAACAGCGAAAAAGCCGCATGTTGACAAATAATTACACTCCGCAAAACACGGTGACAACTCATAGACAGAGAAAATGGGGGATAGAAAAAGCGATGATCACGAGGGTACAGTGATAACAGGATTCGTTGCATTCTGATCACCCAGCACTGGTTTTCGTTGCCTGATAAACAGTATATTATTTGCCGCTAAGACATTAGGATTGATCTTGTATACGTACACAGTGAGAGGATTGACCGTCTAAATGTGAGCTATCGCCAGAATGTGTTTGGCAAATGATGATCCTTAATTTCTTGAACAGCTATTCACTTGGTCGCACCTTCGCATTCTTGCTACGAGGAACATTGCAAATGTTACTTTAATCAGTAGGATGTGAGACAAGATTGGTAAAAGCTCACGATAACGATGGACCTTACAGCTAAGAAATAAGGGATTTTAACAGCTAAAATTAGCAGATACAGAAATATGTAACACATCTGTTAGTCACTGTTCTATCGAAGTTAAACTGATCAGTACTCTAAACTTCAGAACCTGTCTTAAAATTTGGTCGAACAAATACTTTCAGAGTTAAACAAGTGGATATTTACCATTGGTAGGATTTAATTGTTTGGTTACAAACCTCTTCACTGTTTTGAAAATTAACACTACAGCCGGCGGGTATACTCTGGGTGATGCTTCCCTCATAAATCAGATCTGCATGGAATTACGTCCTGAAGCGGAGAGTAGTAGGTTTTATCCTAAACCTCTGTTCAACCAATCGTTTGTATGTATTAACAGCAGCTCATTTCATCACTTCCATGATACTGGAATGAAAGGGGTCAAAATGTCAAGGAACGAGATATCGGACAGAAGAAGTTTCGGCGCAGCTTTAACTCAGTTAGTGCGTTTGCAATCAATGCGTGCTTAGGACGTAAGCTTTGGGCACTTGTTTTATCCCACGCTTCAAAACTTTTAATTTGCTTCCGTAATTGCCGATGAATTATTGGTTTATCCGAATGAAGCAGACACTAGAGCTGTAGGCACGAACGAATTGCGCGGTCAAACGCGACTGAGTCAAGGAGGAGTTCACATGACTGCAAGGTATGACAAGACTGAAAAATTCCCAGTCTGAATGTCGCTGAACTATCGGCTGTGAAAATTATGGAAAAAGTTAGAACGAAAAATGCTTTAAAGTTGACTGGAAAAGTTGTGTTATGTTCAGGGTGAATTTCAGATCGAAACATTCGGTTGCTCTTAATCTTCACCCAGCGTTTGCACGAAAGTGGGGAATGGGTTTCACGCTTCCCCTTAGAAGCTTACTGTAACGCCACGGAATTCTAGAGGAATTTCCGGTAAGCATCGCATTCGATAAAGCAAGTTATTACAACCATGCACATCACTTCAAACTAACTGGTGGAAATTAATATATATCACTGATCACCGATTGCATCGAAAGCGTAAAATTCCCTGAAATTTTTATGCCGGTTTGAAAAAGAGCCTTCGATTTCACCGTCATCTCTGACTGCTTAAGTTATTGCTTACCACTTTAACGTCTTTAATAAAGTTGCCAAGCGAAATTTTCCCTGACGTTTTCACGAAATGTGTTTTCTTCATCATTCTGATAGTGCTTACTTATGTTCACAACTCTTTGGTTGTCTTCTGCTTCAGAAAGTACTTTTTCAAGGTGCACAAGATAACGTGAGACCCAAAGGAGAATTACCGAACAAGTGTTCAAATGGTGCTCCTCTGTGCTGCATTTATACAGCATTTTGAAAACATTCAACTGCTTTAACTGTGTCAACATTGGATATTTCATATAACCACCTTGTCCTCTGCTTGGTGAAGAGTACTTAAATCATGCGGCACTGCTGATGTTTTCTGAAGTTTTTTCAACCTTTCGATTTCTACTGACGACATTTGCGACCTCTTGCAAACGAAGGCTGAATTAGACTGTCGTGTTCAGAAAAAGAATTTTTATCATATTGTATGCACAGTCGTTATTAGATAGAACCTGAATAGTTCAGGCTGAAGAAAGTAAATTGCACTGTGTGTGAGTATCTTTTAACTGGTCTGAGTGGAAAATAATGCTTGTTGCTACCACTGTGATCTGAGCACGTTGTCTACTGTGCTCACTGAACTTAATCTAGACCTAGAGGGAAAAACACCATCTACGAATGAAATCAGAATTGCTTTTGGATAGTGTACATTACATCAGTCATCTGGAAAGAAAACGCAGTGACTTTACAATGGACTTCAGTCATTTATCGTAGAGAACAAACATCAATGGAATCAAAATTACCGGTGTGAATTAAAATATTGTACTAGGTAATAAAACTCCAGTTAACAATTTTCGCCCGTACGAAGTGGAGCGGACCGGCGTGAGACAGGTGAAAAACAAGCTGTAATTTATTAACCACATCTGTTGACAACTGGTAACGGTATGAACTGGTTAGCTGCGTGTATGCAGGTTCACACGGATGTATTATTTTCGATCAGCCGCTCTTTGGTTCAGATGAAACAGAACAAAAGCAGACATCAGAACTTCGCGTTTGCTGTTCAATACCAAATAACCGACAACAAGAAAACCTCTGATTCAGCATCGACCGTAGGTTGGGGAACACTATCAAAGAAATGAACGTCAAACATCAAGTAATGCGACCCAAGCGGCACTTGCTGCAACACAGGTATACGATAGCCCAAGATACAGGTTTGAACAGATTTATCGTCATGGCCTGAGTAAGTTTTAAGAACCTTGAGTTGCGATCGTTAACGAGGATAACGAAGGCATGCACTCCACGTAGTAGCCACTTGAGAGTTGATGTGTCATCCGATGGGTGGTGGTTTTCAACTGGCAAAACAACAACCGTGTGGTGGTGAAGTGTTGACAGATCTCTGTAAACCAACGCAGTAATCGGTGTCCGGCTGAAAGGCCACGGTAGACAGCGCGTGGATAGGCAACCCTTTCAAACTCGTGCATGGTGACTTTTCTGCCCGGTCGGCAAATTACATGCTGACTTTGTGCCCATAAATTTGTTGGTTAGTTCGAGTCCCACCGACTCCAAATAGTTTCGCGCAAAGTCGCCCAAACACACTGGATTGCCAGTTTTAACCTGTGACATTAGCACTAATCAAGTAAATAGGAAAAAAAGATTTGTTCAGATTACCTCCTCCTTTCTTTCTATGCTTAAACATTTAATCTTCCTACTGCGTTTTTTCCTAGAAAACCGTGTTATTCAACTGTGTGGTTATCTGACCGATCGCTGCACGCTATGTGTTCTACCGTTGCTCTTAGATAATGTGACAGTGATCATTGTTGGTCCAACCGCATACACCAGTAATGATGACAGCTTATCAACCAATTAAGCTGCTCTCATGATTTTTCATCGTATATCATTAGTGACGGTTTCGCTTGAACTGGGGTCACAGATTGCGCGACTCGTCCTAAGCCAAACAGCCACACTTGTACACACCAATATGACCAAATATGCATTCCAATCTCTTGGAGGCAACCCAGTGCGTGTCAAATGACCAGTCAAGCAATATGACCAAAATTGGATGCATAAAACCAGCGCTGAACGCTATCGTGAAATCTGACTCGGACAGCGGCACTGTTCTTTCACAAATTGAGGACAGCGTTACCCATCGCTTCTCAACAATCTCACGATAGTTTGTCCTTATGTGACCACCTTGATTGAGGCTTTAGTTCAAACCACAAGGAAATTGGATTATGCAGTGTCACTCCTTAGCACAGTTTGTATAACCTATTTCGGGTACAAGATACCAGTCAATAAAATTTTTAATTAGTAGGCATGGTACCACTCTTCCGTTCGTTCCTCATCTACTGAGTTATCGTACACAGTAGCAACGAATCGGCCACTAACGCTACCACTCCACTGCCAGACAATGACGTGACCAATCGGTATTGTAAAATAACCTTACGGTCTTGAGTAATTACGCGTACAGAAAGAGTAAAGTTAGCCTGAGCACGATAAGCGTCTCCTATTTCCGGACCAGTTTTCTATAGTCATTTAATACAAACAGCCTGCACTTCATAGAGCGGATGATCTGAGCCAGTTAGACCGGATGCATTCCAGTCTGATGCTTTGGCTTGATTCGATTCCGCTCTGTATCTGTCTGCCTATCTGCCAACTGGGTCAGTGGCTGTCTGGCATGACTAGGACTGGGGGTTACTAGACGGTTGTTCGTGTGAGGTTAAATTCTGATTAGGCCTACAGAAAACAAGCTTTGAACACAAGCATATAACCACTCTGTTGTTTCAACCAACACCCACTTAACAAATTGACTGTGATGTACCACAGGCAAACCGCCGGTGTCCTGGACTGGTGAGTTAGACAGCAGTTGTGTTGTATGTCACGGTGTAAACGATCGATATCACAAGCTGCTGTGTTCTGGAATGAACCACACGTAATGTCCATGGTAATAGCTTATTGGAGAGAACAGAGTGCTTCCGAGTAAAAAGCAGCTGGAAGTCATGTAGCTCTCTGTGGTGTGTGTTTAAGGCTAGAGTTGTGAGACGGTTCGATCACGCGGTTATCGTGATATGATAAATGAAGATTAGTTGTGTACGAGTGCAGATCTGACACTACCCCTGCTGGAGCAACACTCCTACGACGTGTCGTCCATCTGTGATATGCAATCGACTGACACATTGCTTCACTACCTAACGTGATGTACTTAAACGACCCAGTGAGAAAGGATGTCGTTATGGAAAATGTTTCTTTCCGTATGGACGTTTGGCGGTTCCGCCAATATCTTCTGTTTATTTGGCGTCAACAACAGTTGCCTTTCTACGGAATCCTTCAAAAAAACGTGATTTATTAAGGATGAGTACGTTGCTGGACACAAATTATACACGCACGTTGTACTGTCGTTAACAACGTCCACAACAGCATCAATCCCCTTCAAAAAGAACGTGGCTCCAGCTCTGGATTCACTGTAGTCAGTTCTCAGCGTCGATCGCCACCGAAAACCTTTCACTGACATCTCAATCGGTTTTTGCTCGAACCCTGTTGGATCTGGCGCGTTCCCGTTTGAATGGACGTTGTAACACGACTGAAGCACACAGCTGAACAAAAACCTAACAACAGTATCATTCAAAATTCTCACTTGATAATTCGAATCTTGCCGTCGTCGTGCCATATGACAGATCCGCGCATTCTCTTCAACGACCCCATACCTTGGTTGCTCGTTGGTTGGAATGACGTGGGCACGAAATGAAGCAGTGCAAAACCATCCGTGTCTAACGGGCACGAGGAGAGCGTGTGCTTTCGGCAACAGGCAACTGAATACAGTCATTTTGACCGTGTGAGTAGGTGCTTGAATCAGGATTACTCGATTGGCTGCAGCCAAATCTGAGTCACAGGATTTGACCCTCTTTAACATCCCATCCACCCAGATGAAAAATGGCTTAACTCTCTTGATGGGCATCAGTAGTGAGAGCTTGGGGACTTAGGTTATTCAAAGATTGAACACCACCCACACTTGATCACAGCCTTCACATTCGAATAAGCGTTTCTGCTCAATGAAGACGGTAACTTTAACCTAACTCAGAAGTCCTGATCACAGGGTTATCGATTGGATAGAATCAAATGATTTTGCTCCTTCACCTTTCGAAATGATCGTACAAGCTGAACAGCATTCATACAAGGGTGTGATTGGGTATTTGGATTTGATTATTCGGCCATGCCTATTGTGATTTTACTGGCGTCGTGGTCCACACGCTAGTCTTACAAGCACGAGGGTCGGAATGCAAAATCTGGTCCGGACAAGGATGTACACTACTGATTAGCTGTAGTAGGAGTGAAACTCGAGTCTCGTGTTTCCTTTTGGAGTGGGCTGGATACAAAGCGTGATCAGTACACTCACATAGTCGGACTGTTCACTGATAGGTCTGTCTTGTATAGTGTTATATAGAATTGTATACCTTCATTTGAACAAATGAAGTTAATTGTGTTGCATGTTACAAATCGTTGGAGCCACTCGTTTTTGCTCAATGACTGCATTAATAACTTTAGGTTTGTGACCACCTATTCAAGGTATTTGTAGAATTCATTGCGAAAAGAATAGCTGTAGCAAATGTATTTTTTTGCGACCGGACATTACAAAACATGTGTGCTCAAATCTCTGACTACTAAACTTGCAGGGTTCATACGTTATAAAGCGCGATCGAAAAGTAGAGCGCGCATAAATCTAAAGTGAATTCTTATCCACACATTACTTCTTGATTTAAGACCTATAGGGTTCCTTGAGTTCTATACATGAAGATCTTGAACAAGCAAGCAGAAGGTTGATAGAGATAAACAACGTCAAATACAAGTGAATTCATACCTCTCGGTTAGTACTGCGGATTTAGTCACTTTACAGATTTTCAAGTTGACTATCATGTACACGACCTTAGAACATGCATAATCATCAGGCCCTAACAAGGGCACTTCTGAGAAAACCTAGCTTCTTCAGAAAAAACGTTTTTGGCCTGACTGACGTCAAGCACTAAAAATTCCTTGTTTTCTGTTCACTGACTTGATCAGAACGTTGTGTTTACATCTCATTCACCTGCTTTCATCCCTGATCGCATGAAGACAAGATAGATGTCAAAGTTACGCTCAAGAGAAGCGCTAACTTCGATGCGACCATTACCTCAGACCAGAATACTAAGTACACTTGACTGGATGAAATCGACCACGTGTGTCTCGCTCAGCTGAAAATTCCACCTGAATGCGAAAGATATGGTCAACCGTGAATGGCGTTCAACTGAGATAGGTAACATCCCTCGACTTGGTATCACATACCTAAGCTCGATGATCAGTTGTTGAAACGTAAACGCTGACAACCAAATTATCCGTATGCATGACTCAACTCCGATATCTTGCCTGGTTTAACATCAATCGTAATATCTACTCATGCACATTTCTTCGAGATAAATAAAGCCGTAACATTGACAGAAATTGGGGTCAATTTGGGCAGCTATTCCAATCGTGAAGGAAGTAGGTAAATTGAAAACAACGCGGTCTGAATCACCTATGCTAACATACAAAGAACTATCGGGTATGCTTACTGGATGACAAGAAATATACTTGACACAAAGATCGAAAAATTGGTACTAAGTTATCTTTGGACTTCACACATATTCTTGAGCAATGTGCGCTTATGTGCTAATGACGAGCCAAATAAAGGTATGTATTTTGGAAGAGTGGTCGAATAAGAGTAATTTCTCCCGATGAGACCAACATGTTATTGAAAAAACTCCATCTCATCGCTCATCCAACAAAATTTTGATTGTTCATACATTCTAAATGGTTAAAATCGCGCATGATAAAATTTTCGTACTACAGGGTTTACTAGGTATTTCGTAGATTGAGTACATCCACACTGTCTTGCGATTCCAGTGTTTCGGAGATAACCATGACACATGCAAACTAACATGTGTTTTGTCAGCAGATGGTTGTTTCGCCAACAGACAGATACTAACTTGGTCTGCCTTTTTCTTTTGCAGTTGGTTATTGCAAATCAACCCTCATTTCTGGATGTTGTGTAACTTCACAATCCTAGGATTGAGATAATTGTAGTGTGCATTCTCGTAACTAACGAAGATAGAGTGTGTGAAAAAACGGTTAGTTGCTGTAGTCACCGAAAGTCTACGAATGCAACCACCAGCTACATTGCGATGCGATGGTGTGACTATTATAAGTGAAGTGTGCTAGGCTATAATATCGTCAATTGCAAGTCTTGTCTGGACCACAGATATGACGACATGGAAGTCAAGTGTTTTACTACACATCACTTTGCCCACTAGCAAAATTAAAACCGAGTGAAGATAAAAGATAAGGTACTTTCAAGCTTTTGTACATGTAGTTAATTTTTGTTCAAACTGTTTACTATTTGTCCGATCGATTTAAATAATACTGGTTGAATACTGAATGCATCTCGGCATGCTGTTTTCGTCGCTGGTTCAAATGCAGATTTTCCATAATTTTTGACGTTTTTATGGAATTTACAATTTCTAGAATTATTGGACTGAATGGGGACCATTCTTCATGCAGTGCAAATTTCACGGTACAAATAAAATCGACTTTTTTCGTTATTCACATATCGTGAAGTGTGGGTAATTGTCGGCGTGAATCGAAGGTAAGTTGTTCCTTACGCCAGCTGTAGTTAAGCGTGAGAAAACGAAATCAATCAGTCCTCAATGACGTTTTCTTGTGATCTATAAAAATATATGAACAATAACTCCCCATTTCATTCAGTAAACAAGCAGACAACTTGAGAAGAAGCTGTTTACAAAGTGAGTTAATATGAACAGGTGAGCGAACGAACCTTGATGAATTTAAAATGACTACTGTTTTGGAATCACTATACGGCAAACGGGATGCTTCAGTAAGTGAACGAACTAAACTGGGTTGTGTGCTTAAAAAAATAATTACGCTGCCACTTACCTATACTGTACGAAACATAGAAAACGGACCAAGGTCCAAAAAATGGATGCCTGCGGACCAATATTGTTATTCGAAAGCGTTCTCCAGCACCAGAAGCTTATAAATGTACTCAAATTAAGTTCCGGAGACAACATACATCTAAAAGTAGCGAACACCATTACCATAGCGAACTTTAGTTATATTCAGGACGCTTGTTTGACAAAGATGAAGCTTTTAAAGCCACACAGTATATAATCTGTTTCTAAAGACCTCAAGTGATTGTGGACTGACATGATCTGCTGTGATTGCTGATTAACCATGAGTTACGTTGTAGCCTAGGAATCGCGTTTTGTGACGTTAACCACGTTAACCTTTTTGTATACTGTCCCTAAAGCGGCTATCCACGTTGACAGTTATGTGACAACATTCACAAAATTAAAACCAACCACTCATTTCAACTGTTACACGTGAACAAATACTGTCCAATGCGGCTCCTAACGCTATCCTCTCGGGTGGATTTGCCTCACCCTTGTGATGCTCGTGAAGGCGGGTTTACGTAGACAAAATGTCTACGATAAGTAGAAAGACACAACTACATTTTACATTTATTCAAGTCCCCGCTGGGATGAAAACTTTCCAGTTGAAACATACTCTGTGAATCTATTGGGTCGAGCCTCATCTTCTTGTTTGCTTTAGAGTGTAATTAGTTTACCCCCGCATCTTATTTCACTTCGGCGTTGCTTAGCAGTGCACACCAGCAGTAGTTTTGAAACGTGAGCTATGTTGGTCAACACACTTCATCTTCTCAGCAAAATTTACTAGACTATGAGTATCTGATTTTTAAAACAATTTCAGGAGACTGTTTAAGGTCGTTGAACTTCGCATGACACCCTTATCTATTTGGAGTTGACATGAATCTCCTGTGTAACTTAATTCAGGCGATTTCTTCACTTAATATTATTCCCATCACAGGACCTAGTCCAAACATCCAACAGCGCTGACCATGACTCCAGCGATATCGCTAGTCCCCCGCTAACTTTTGAGACGAGGATAGGTGAAACATTTCAAAACAAGTGATTAATAACCGGAAGTTATTTTATAGTGATATCATTGTTCACCAATGAATGCTAACTGGTCGACTGTCAAAAAAAATAAGCCTGAACAGCTACTGGTCAACCCGGTTCATCAGTTCAAGTTTTTCCCTTGAAAACAATCTACCCGATGAACAGCACATCTTGGGAACACATAAACACGATAAACATGGATGTTTAGCTTGCCGTAAATACTTATAAGGATATCAAAAAACTGGCGGATAGAACGAATCTATCGCTAAGGTGAATGAGTACCTCTGACACTGGGCTGAATTATGGGAAACTGCCATTTCTGGCTCCTCATATCCAGTCCACTAGAACAGACTAACAGTTGTGCTATGGGAGCAGGTTTGTATGTAATCAGCTGCTAATTACAAGCGAAAGAATAATACATTCTGTACCCTCTACAAAATCTTTTCTCTGTTGGCTGTATTGCAACTGTTTACGTTATTTTTTATAGAGAAGATGAAGCGATAGAATTCAAATGATACCTTTCCAGAATCTTCCGAACTGGTTGGAAAACCGGTGGCCATAATATGAACGTAATACCTAGTTTCAAGAATGAAAATCCTGCGTTCTGCATCACAAATGAACATTTTTGTGGCCAATTTTCAAAACTCTAACGCAATGTGCCATTCGCCTAAAAATATTTTGTGAAGGAAAAGGAGATTTCTGTAAAAATACCAACGAATTGGTGCACTCCAACCTACTTTATGAGTGTTGGAATCACGGTACTCTACAGAGCCTGTCATTTATACACGCATGTCGGTAAACGCAGACCAGCTGAGAAATCAGAAATTGCTTGAACTATTAAACACAGGCCGTGCCAATATTTCTACTAAAGAGCTACAGTAAAATATTGTTTTATCTAGTGACTAAGCGCACAGCTAAGCTTACGATCAAGAGTCAGTGAAAGCTTTGTGTAGAAATACTCAGTAGAGGACTACTCCGTACTCAGTTTAGTTTCAGTCGAAAGGGCTCCTTGTTTTCCAAAGAGACTACCAATCAAGTATGTAGGAGTAGGTGAGAGAACCGGTTGTAATTTTTTCATTGAACAGGTCGTACACGAAATGAAAAGCTAGGAAGAGGTGAACAGCGAATGAGGGGTGTGCAGCCATCTTGAAATCAAACTAAACATAAGGTCTTAAACACGAGTTGCGCAATTATAAGTCACATATGAGACACCGACCATTCAAGTAGTTTGTCGGAAACATCTCTGTGGTTTCGGTGTTAGACAGACGTACTCACTCGCGTAAGAAATGAAATAACGATATTAAGATACACCGCAAACAGTTCTGACAGCTTCAGCACAGAACGGCCAGTCAGGAAAATCAAGCTCGTGATCGTTGTTGCTTGAATGGTCAGATCTCTGATGCACTTTTTCATTTTACAAGTTCACGTGGCTAACTGCATCGGTCTCAGTTCAGTCTTGTTTTTAACCGTCTTTTTCAGTGATTCGAATATGGATCAACCTTTAGCGCTGTATGCCCGACTTGAAACTCCCCAACTCCCAACAACTCGCCAAATTTACAACCATACAGATCAATACCAGAAAGTGGAAACATCTAGTTCTGAAGAGGAACTTCTCCGTAACATTTTCAGGATTTAAAAACTGGTTCATGACTAATCCTACGAAGTTGAATCTAGCTGTCTTTTTCCCAATGTGCGCAACAGCTACTGCAACGGAACGTTCAGAGCTACGCGGTCCAATCAGGTTAGAGAGTTCAGACTGTAAAGATCAGTGAACTGAGGCCACTGAACGCTACGAATTTCCCTGTGAAATGCAACAATGCTGCACTGAATTGTTTTGCAAAAATGTCCTAATACTCCGGAACCGTTTAGACTTGATGTACACAGGTACATTTGCAACAGGAGAGGTGCATGCGGACGAATTAGTAAACCTTCGAAAAGGACCAACTGGAAGGTTGAAGCCTTCGAGTGAAAAGCAAACTGTTACCAATGAGTCAGGCTACCACTTGCTTACAAGTACATTCTGATGCTAAATGGTTGAATTGTAGGGTTCAGCCTAATATATTGTAATGCAACCCCTTAGAGATGTGAGAGAACAAGAAGGTCCTTGATTTTTGCCTAACTGTGGATACGTTTCATAAATTTTCTTTGACCTGCGTTAAACAATTAGTGCACGTCAGACTACTAGGTTAGAGTTGTATTGTAGTCTATCCATGAGTGTTGAATGATCTTTTTCCTATTGATTTGAGGTTCATCCGACCGGTCGAAACACACTCTCGTGCTTATTTATTTGTACACTTCTGTTATAATCGACCAACGGGTTTAAATACACGCTGAAGAGTCGGTCTGTTATGATACATCTCAAGAACTCTAATTCTCCTTCTTGTGCACTATCTCACGCGCACTTGACAATTGTCGAAAAAATCTATAAACGGGAGAAGCTTTGGGGGATCCTGTTGCTAGATCATTACGGTATCCTACCCTTTCGGTAGTCAGTTATCCACAAAACGAGATTATTGTCTTCCCTACAGAAGACGAGTTTCTCACCAGAAGATGGCAATGTTTACCAATTAATTTACAAACATTTTGTTTCTTAGGAACATATATGGGGTTGTATCTAAGCTTTCACAGATGTGCAGTCGTATTACTGAGACAATATAGCAATTTTCACAAACTACAAGACCCAAATGCGAAAAACGACTTTGATTGGACTGGAGCTGATGACAAAAACGGGATGTTCGGCCTAACTTTGCACATCAGATATAAGAGCGCTGACTATAGCTGGGCGTACTGCGTTTGTCTCTGTTTTGAGTCAGTCCGAAATCTGGATTTTTTTCCACCCAGGTTTCATCTAGCTATGAAATCATTTCACATAGGGCTGAAAACTGTGGTTAGTGTGTAATCATGTGCATGTCAGTTTTCCAGTCAAATGAAGCGGCTATCACCGGAATCATCTGGTAGGTTATTGCATGCCTAACAACAAACCATTCTTAATAACAACGCGAGTCTTAGAACTACCGACTTTGGCAGTAAGGAAGTGCGCTGCTCAGTTGACAAGTATTGTGATAGCACTTCCTTACGCATAAGCGGTGGTTCGTGTTTGCTGATACGTTCCTCAATCACCCTGATATAATTTCCGTTCGGAACCTTTAGTGTGAAAAGTGGTTAGGGACCCTGTTTGTGCTATCTGTTCTAGACAGAAGCCATTCAATATTGTAATAATAATAATTTTATTCTATTCAGTCACTTAACTATTTCTACCGCTGGCCAAACAAAAATCTCCGATGTTCCCTACCAACCAATTTACCCATCTCTTTTTCGTGTTGTTGTGAAGGCAAATACAGGTGTGAAATAGAAATACGCTTGAACTCAGGGCCAAGGAACCTACAAGAAAGTACCGCAAGATATTCAACAAACAAAACGCCGCGTCCACTAATGTGAGACATTTTTCAGCCAACCATTGTGTGATCGTTCACTTTTTCAGAGAATGTCCACAACCATGGGCAATTAGCTCTATGGGCTGAAAAGATTGTGGCTAGAATTCCTTACTGATAGTAGGTTTACTTGTAAATACTACTCACTATTTAGACCGATCCGTAGTTTTATCATTTCGCCTAAGATCTGTCTTATGGTTTCATGCTGATCTCATGTCCATCAGTAATAAGAGTGTGTCTGAATCGAATTCATATCTTTCTTTTTTCCGACTATCTTAATTTAACGGCTGATACAAGCCCATTGTTTCATAACATACAATAACAACACGTCTTTGTAAGAGAAACGATTCTGGACGTTTAGTCACGTGACAACAGTGATTCACGCGCGTACACCGGGAGAATGAAGCAACCCGGGCAAGCATGAGGAGCGTAGTGCAGAAGAAAATGGTGGATGTCTGTCCCAGTCATCGCTTATCCAAAACCCGACGCAAATCACAAAAGAGTGGCGGGCCAATACAACGTCGCTTGAGGGTATAACATCGTGACTGGACCAACATTTTCACTAGTCCCTGCCGTTGTTCGCCAAGTTCTTTCTTCCGTATCGGACCAGCCAGATTATGACAATGTACTGTTGTTCACAACCACTGGCTGACTCTGATTTCTTTACCACTGATGCACGTTTAATGATTCCGTGTTCTAATGCCTTAAATGCCCACTGCTTAATGCAATTAGTATGAGGTTTCTTCTTAGCAGTTACTCGGGAGCTTTGTGTTCGGGTACGATTCATAGGGCTATTCGAAGTGTGTAATTCTGAGTGTCCACGAGAGCTAGTTCGTTGCAACCTCGAAAACACCTTGGACTCAGCAGCCGGTACTGACCACAAAACCCGCGCACCGTCCATCAGACTACGTACGTTTCAGGGACGACGGAAGTGGGGCTTATAAAACGTAATCACACTTATTTCGGACATGGGTGCAAAGGCTTCAAGTTTTTGAGAGTTGCTTGTGCGCCCATAACGCTAGGTAGCAGTAGCCATTTGCAATCGTTCCGTGCGAACGCTTAACATACAGACTAGCATTTTTCACTAAAGTTCTCAAACGAGTTTGTTATATTTTCAAGTTGACCATCACTCACATTTGATCGCAGCATTCGCATTCAGATAGACTATATAGTGGTTTATGGTCATTAGATCATTAATGACTGGTGAACCTAGAAAGCTATGTGCTTACGAAATGGGTGAGCTGGGTTAGACAAACATGGTCCGAACCTACGTTGATGAAAGGTTTTATAATCTGTAATTCAAAGGTCTATATCCGTCAATCTAAATTCCGCATGTCTAGAAGTAATTTACACATTTCTTGACCAATGATAACATCAGCAACTCAGGTGGGGAAACCAAGGTCTCTCTACTTCACTACAATCCATGCAGTCTGCCAGAGACGTCGCAATCAGTGGAACCAAGTTGGCTTCATTTGTTAAAAGAAATTTCTGTCTTAAAATCTACTTGTCCTAGAGTGAGTTGTTTCCATTAACTCACTGACTGGTTATTTATTCCTCCAAACGTTTGATGTACGAAGCGACTCAACGCGGGGTGCCCAAGTCTGACACGCTTGTATTACACTGAGTTTGCAGTGAGCTACCTTATCATGAATGGAAATCGCGGTTACCATGAGAAGTACAGAGTTAAAGATGTTTTTACTATTAAACACGGAATTCCTACTGCTTATCAGCCTAGACTCCAGTAGTACACAAGGCGCGCCTTCAAGTGGGGTGTACAATTACAATTTGACCGGAACATACCTACCAAAAGCCGAAAGCCACAGTGTCTTGCGGTGAAGTGTTTCCCAGTTTATTGGAGTAAAAATTAGTACATTGTCAAGGATGTATTCTGTATATGTGGTCATTATAACGGTGCTCAGTATTTTTCAAATCTTCACCCGCCCTACCAGCCATTCCGAATAATTTCTGTCCTGTTTGATTATCAGCAACCTTAAACCGTGACTTCCGGTCTCTGAATGATTTTGTTGATGTTTACGATTAAACCCCATGCCTACCAAAGTGTGGTGACAATGAAGCTGGAAGAGCGGAAGAAATTCAAATGATCGATATCTCCTTGTGGAACTACAGTGCTCCATCAAGAAGAAAAATTTGAAGTGGAAAATATCTTGCTCATGGTACACTTTCTTAAGGTTCGGAATGTTTTTCTAAGAGAAACCTACACTGAGGAGCTACATCTTGAGCAAAAGCCTTACGACAGACGCGTTGTTTCAAACTCTGGCCGATGGCGTGATGACCTCACGTGAAAGCACTAAAGTACATAAATCAGCCTACGCAAAATCACCACACGTGACTCATCAATCAGTTTTCGAAATTTCACCCGCTCTTAGTAATACACTGGCGCGTTGTGAACACCTGTATCCGGTCCCTTTTTATGGAAAATGACGGCTACTTTGAAGATAAGCTATCCCAGTGACCTTAAATAAGGAGGAATGGAAAGGTCGTCGATATAGCGAGTATCCATTCTGTGGGCACTGAAACAATTTCCATCTGAACTTGACCGCATTAAGAGCGAGAAGAAACACTGACAGACCACCTCATCTATAATTAATGGATGGGACGGAGGATAAGTTCGCGCAAAGTCCAACTCCGGTTTACATGACCAAAAGTCGTGCAACGCCAATTTTAGCTAAAGGAGATGGTTGGCAAAGGGAACAGCAGTTGTCTGGGAATGTATACGATTAGATGCAACTGTCTAATCTGAACATAAACGCGTAAACATGTGTCGAATTTGCTATGAACAGAAGACGCCGCGTTTGTATAACAACACTGAGAGTCTTAAGGCCAGAAGAGCGCTGTTAGCAGTAGAGTCGATCACGTCTGAACCTATTCGTGACTAGTCACCTATCATGAAACAAGGCAATTGGAAATTTCGGACGGCAAACTCGGCACATAGTACATATATGTGCAAATTTTTCATCAGTTTTAAAAAATAAGAATTCCATTTCTGAGAGTTAGAAACATTGATGGTATTGTCCGTAGGTGGGATTGAAGATTTAAGTACTGAGATGTTTGCCGAGCTTGGCATTGAGGTTGGAAGCGTTTCATAACCTTCTGAGGTGAAATCATCAATGCACAAGTGTTTCAACGTATAGTTTCTGATCGCTGGAAAACTAAATCTTGTAACACTGGTACACTGATAAGATCACCTCGTTTAGTCGTGAAACGCTTGCAACCTCAGTGACAATCACGGCAAACGTCGCCAAACGTGAAGAGGAACTTCATTCACGAAATTTGATTACCTTACGTTCCAGTCCTTTTTCAGTATTATGTCACCAATAAAAATCCGCATAATGATATGATTGTCCCAGTGTCATCCCGGAGGGACACAGTCACATCTGGAAAAGATAGAGGATACAAAAACGGAGAATAGTTGGACCATTAATAAAGCATCTTTAGACAGTGCAGACTATGGTCTTGGGTAGAATTATTTGCAGTTTGTTTTTATAACTTGTAAGAAATAGGACTGCCATTCGTGAGAAAGTTACCTTCTTTCGTAATACTCATAAGCCCATAAAATTATAACATACCATGTTCGTTCAGGAGGTTTATTTATCCTGTGTTTTTAATTACAAAGAACTTTAAGTAGATTGAGCGAAAAACGTGTGCATACACACACGTGTGACAGAATTATAAACACACCTGCCTCGCTTTCACATGGCTGAGTTGTCGGATGAAATTAAACACCTGGACAAAGTCAATCGTCTAATTATTATATGCAGCTTCCATTCACTGCCTCTGCATACTTCAATCAAGAATATAATGCGTGGTAAGATATTTGTTCCATTTGTTAAGGCTTTTCAAACTACACAGTAGTCTAAGCTGATTTGTTTTTGTTTCGCACATTCTCTTTTATGGAGTTCGTGTTCACCTAACGGGGACGTATGCCAGCGATACTGTGTAAGTTACCTTACAGAAAGCGTTCCAGACAGGTAATATCAATTATTCAACTCCTGCTCTCCCATTATGGATCTTGCGCGTTTGTTCAGGTCGTATCACAAAACACTTACGTAACCCCCATCGCCTTGAACTAACGGAGAAAGGGTAGGGTATGTGGAAGAATTCACCTCGTTTGTTTGTCAAATTTTATATCACCTCTCTTTTTATTCCTAAATAAATTGTAATGTATGTAGATCCAACCTATATAATTTGGCCGTTCACTAGGGCAGAAAAGACAGTGCGTAGATTACATGGGCTGATTTAGAAGGTTACTACAGCAGTCACCGAACGAGCACACTCCTTTGTTTTCTGTTGTCAAACATGTACTGATGGTAGGGAAACAGTTTGTCACAGTAGATCATGTAAAATCAGTAAGTGTTTCCACATGGTTACCTGTTGACTGCTCAGAATCTATTTGAGAATGGACATTACGAAGATGTGAACTCAGATCACAGAAAACAAGGGTACTATTCCAGACTTGATGACTTCGATTCCCCAGCCATAAGTTTGTGAACACTGATGGTTTACTATAAAGCTTACGCTACTATGGTTTAGCAGACTTCCGACGTGAAGCGTTAAATTTTTCTTCTGTCGTATATCCCGTTTCGTGAAATGTTTTTACTGTCCAGGTCAAAATTTATGTTGGTGGTGAAAACGTGATAAGTGGGCCCATTTCGTAAAATAGTTCTCTTGACAAAATTTAGTTTGATTCAAATTTGATCCTCCTACATTGTCTGTTGCCTCTTTCGATTAGAATTATTTTATCGACGAAGCACTTTGGCATTAGTTAATTTTGGACATAGTTATTGCACAATGCATTTTGTTTTCTGGAATAACTTCCTTCGGAATTTGTCAAATATCACTCATTTTTTTCACACTGGGTCATCTTTTCTTCGACTTGATATACATGCATGTAATGAGCAGCTATCATGTGGCTTATCTAAGGATCTGTGTTGAAGCCACGGATCTCCGTAAATCTCTTCTGAAGGCATAATTTTATGTATGCTTATTGTGTAAAGCCCTTGACAATCTATTCAGTAATGTACCTAATTTCACGCAACAGATGAGTGTAGATAACCATTTATCTACATCTGCAAGCGTCAAGATCATTCTACCTGCTCTACTTTCGACGGTCTAATTTTGCCTGCTGCACCTTTTGAGTACTGCGAAGATGGTACGAGCCCACCTGCTCCGGTCCTTCTTCTCTTGGTCACTGTTGTTGGTCCCACACTAGACTAAAGATGGCCACTTCCGTTGAAACAGAGATCACATGTGAGTAGTGGTCATGTTGAAACTAGCCAAATCCCCGGTTATTCGTCAGTCATTTGAAATGCTGCTAAACAGGTCTAATGAATTAGGGGATTTCGACCTGATTTGGAAGTTCCAGTTTTGCAGTTATCGATTGGATACGACGGACAAGAGTTCTCTCTTACTAGCTTTAGAAAATGAGTGGGCTTCAAGCTATGACAATTCTGTTGTGATTACTGTGAGATTAACAGCGCAGTGGTCATCACGAGTGTTTCATGAATGGTTCGCCGGGGTTCGTGTACCCGCTGTGGCTGGAACGTACTATAATAACAAGCTGTGGCAACAGCAAAACTTGAAGTTCATGTTTCTTTCAGATATATCTGTATACGGAGACTGCGACCAGCTACGTCATGTTCAGTGTGATGTTTCTGAATATTGGTGGAAATATACCGTTCGCTTCCTAATTCTATCACCTTCTTTTATTTCGCCATTTACTTAGGATTGAAACACCCTCCAATAAGTGTGTTCTTAACAGTTGGTTGACAACAGTCAAACAAATCCTGATCCATACATTGCACGTGTTTCTTGTGAACACAATGTAAAAATTGATGCCAAATTTTCTGATAACTGCTAATTTTCAGCAGTTAAATGTGTACCCCAATCATTTAAACTCGCAAGAATTTCTAACATTATTTTTTCCCTCAAAATGAAACCACGGTATGTAATTCAAGTCTCTTCTGTTGTACTCTGCCTGTTCGCTTGTGTATGGAAACTGCTACGCTTGAAATAACGGAATCACCCGCTTTCTTGAAAGAGACACGGTGTGGTTAGATCGGTAATGTTCGTTTTGAAAAATCTAACAATCAAATGAACATCGATGACAACACAAGCCTGAACATGGGCTGCACAGATCTTAAAATTAGTTAGGAGAAATAGATGCCTCCTGACTGGTCTGTTACTCATCGAAATGACTTGACTGCATGTATGATGCAAAGCAAATGTACTGTAGAAGTACCAAGAACAATCTCGATTGATTTACGCAATTAAAATACATTTCCACAACTGATCTCAAGTGGATTCACTGCCACTACTTCGCTCTTTGTTCCGTTTAAACTGGTATTCCTGACGATGTTGCCTGTTGTTTCTTAAAGACGTCTGGTAATCATAAGTTGTGTGCACATTCGAGAGATTTTAACTTTAAAATGGTGCCGCCAGGGAATGTAAACTCTGTGCTACCAATTCTTCTTGTCTTATTTTTTCTGTCAACGAAGTTCCTAGTCCAACCGTTTCAGGGCGGCTATGAGCACTATCTGTCATATCTGCTGCTACATATACTGTCGAATTACACTCTTCAAAATGTTCATCACACTACTATTTCAAACCAATGTCCACTGTTTCTTACGAAACCTTTCTCTTGTTCACATTTGCCTTAAAGCTAGTGTTATGAAGACAGACGGTCACACTATACTACTTACACCACCACTATTCAGTAAGATGGCAACAGCATGGATCTAAATGGCCGCGGAAGAAATACGGGAGAGATACAGGAAGGATCATTGGAGATGAGGGAACTGAGAATTTGTATCCATCGCGACTGGGACATCCTGAGAATAGTGTTCTGTGCAAATGAATGTTTGTGTTCGTAGTCCGGTTGAGACACATAACCCGTGTACTGGTTT
>QNGE01007414.1:0-23342 GCA_008508345.1 Paragonimus westermani | reverse complement strand
GCACAAACTCACAAACAACTCAGATGACTTGAAAGCTCTCCATACTATTGGAAGTGTGCAGGCAAACTGGGAGCTTGCGCGAACAAGAGTTTTGTGCTTAAGTAGGTGCACTGACCAAGGAAGCGTAAGTTCGCAGCTCTTTCCCCACTTCTATCGTTCTTAAAAACAACGGTTGAGTGAGAAGCCTGTTCAACTGGCATGTAGAGATTTTAATTGATGGGTTTCGTCAAGCACTGTCCCGGTGCTTAGCTGGACGGGTGACAAAATAAACATGCTAATTCTTGAGGTCTTATTGCAAAATTTCGTGAGGTTTGGAGGGAGGGACTTGTTCAAAACGGACCTGACCTGGGAGCTTGGAGAGAATGCGGAAAAGAACTGTTCTCATAACGTTACACTTTTCTCGTGGATAACTCGATCCTTAAAGTTGATAGCAAACTTCCTTGTCTGAGCTGTAGAGACCAGCATTGCCAGTTTTCAACCGCAGTAGGAAGGGCGGGAGCTACTCGTTGAAGGGGGGCCAATTCTGCCCTCGCATCCGAGAGTACACACTGAGAACCCCCCAAGGCCTTTTTAATAGAGAGCATTTGTGCAGAACTCGCATCCATTTGGGTTCTGCAGTGGGATTTGAGTGCATCCTGCTTGGACGGAATCTCAGTAACAGCTGTGTCAGTCACACACACACAAGTGTACACTGCGTGTATTTGAGCAGACAGTTCATGCAGACAGAAAAGACAAATTGTTCCTCCTTGAGGCCAGTACGCTTAGAGTGGCACCGATGAAGGCTGGTATGGCACTACGGGCCGTTTTGAACCGTCATTCGATAATCCACAACGATCAAGTGAGTTAGTGATTTGCGACTTGTCAACACTGTTGGATCTCGTGAGTAGAAGAAGTACGGAAAATGTAGTGTTACAGGTAAGTTTTAATAATAAACTGATATAATAACTTAGCGGTAACTAGGGGAAGCTAAACCGTAACCAGACATGGAAAACGATAACCATATATATGAAAGCTGATGCTCAGAACACCAATGTTACGGAACACGAATTCGATAAACTGCAATTAACAGTCTTATTGTGTTGTTCGATAACGAATAATTGTGTGCACATTGTGACACACAGTGCAGCGATAGAGGAAAACTGTAAATGGACAATGACATTGAGGAAATTTGAATTAAATCTCCAGTTATCCAGCTTGAATTAAAGTCACATTTATACCTAGAAAATAAATTCAGTATTTTCCAACCACTTAGTAAAATCGATTGCACTAAACTGATATGAATAAACAATTTGATCATTCCCAAATCCAATGTTATTCTACCTAAGTGTTGTATCTATGAGAATCACGCAAGGGCTAAAAATGGAACTCACAATAGACTGAAGATCGATAATGGAGACCATCCAGTTTTCGTTGGAATGGTGAAGTAAGCGTATCGGAGTAACAAGTTTCATCGTAAACAGAATGTGCGTCACCACTTGTTTGTCATTAGGATATTTAAAATGTAAAGTGAATAGGAGTGTATCGTTTTAATACCAGATTTTTAAGGGTCAATCTAAACAGAAATTATAGTCATCCCATTACCAAAGTGGGTTACCCGACCGGAACATTCGAACGGCGATTTTACGCCAATGCTATGAGATAGGTGAAACCTAATTTCTTAAGATAAAAGGAAGCTCTCTCCGTCGTTTTGTTAGTCGCATATCTATTGTTCACCATAATCTCTGGATAAAAAAAGAAATATATGTTAAAAAACTTCAGCGCGGACGTGCACTAAACTGACGATTCCAATGTACACGCAACCAACACCAGACGCGAAATGAAAATACGGATAATTGAGAGACAGGCAGGTTGTTTTCACGATCGACGAAGTTGACAGCACTGGTTGGCATTTGGACGGATGCCACAGTAGCGAAAGCCTTAGATCAATGTATGTGAATGCTAGCCATAAACAGTTATAGAAGTATCATTCGCCGCATATCAGGTTGGCTGTGTGTGAGTGATTCGTTTGTAAGACTGTGGTGAGAAGATGCTGACCTCTGCATCGGTGTCGATGAGGTAGCGAACTCCTTAACTGAGGTCTAGAATGAAAAACAGACGACTTCGGTAGCCGCGATTTGTTGGCCGGTTTGCTTTTCTCATTATTTTGCTGAAGGAACAGAGACACTGGAAGAAGCCAGCGCAACCACAAAACTGCTCGTGGCACCAGAGGTAGCTGGGATTAGCAATTGCCGCTTCTTGGAACTAGGCAGGTAGGTTCTTCAGCTATAATTACTAGAAGGTGCACACCAGTACGGGCTCAGCGTGCTTAGCACCTGGATCTGACCTCTGGCACTGGTGCGGATATTTGAGAGATCAGGTTTCCATGTCTTCGAGATGAGGTCAGTAATTTCGATCCACTGCGGTACCGCCGCTTGTGGGCTGGCACTGAGGATACTCTCCATATTTCTAAGCAGTTACTGAGTACACACCACTTCCACGAATAAATCCCCAACCTGAGTTAAACTCGTCAAGCGTTGTATGTGACGCAGAAGCTCTGAAGGCTTTTGGCCGCCCATCTCAGTAGTACTGTGCAGCTGAACAATGCGTTGGCAACCAGACAGACCGATGTGTTTAATAATAGCCCTTTTGAGATGTTCCTTTGGCTTATACAAATCTGGTGGCTCCAAGATGTCGTTCACGTCGTCCGTGACATGAACAGGGAGAGCACCGACCACCCAGGTAGCAAAATGGGGTGTGACCACGCGCGGGATTTGCAGGCAATCACAAAAATTGGCGAGCAATAATTCTTTAGACTTTCTACAATTAGTGGTTTCATTTAGTCAATCCCGGTACTCATGTTCAACATCTTCGAAGCTTCGCAACTTGCTTAACCGATTTCTAAAACAAATCCGTGAAAGTGAAGAAAAACAAACAAATTATTCACTAGGCACGTACACATGAAGTCCGCCAATAAATTTGTCCACGAAAAAGAAGTCAAATTTAACTCACCAGCTATTAAAGTAGCTGCTGGTGTTTAGTGTTTGACCACCATCCTGTGTTTGATGGAAAATCGGTGACCACGCTCGTTGCATTCAAATATTATTTCTTTCTGACTGATCCTTCTTCATCCTACATTCAAAATCTTCTTGATAGTGATTGTAAGCCTTTACTTCAAGGACTGATACTGTAACAGGCAAGCTAGGCGTTCTGGTTTCGATTGCCCGTTACAGTCGTAAATCAACTGTATGCAACATGGAGACACCGGGAGACAGCGTCTTTCCGAAGTGAGTGTTCCAACGACAGTCCTGTAAAAAGAGGCAAATTGAAACAAACATAAGCTGAAGGTTCAGTAAGACACACACACGACTTAGACAACCGCAAACCAGAATGGTGTCAACAACAGGGTAGCTTGCTACGTCACAACATCACCATTAGAATTATGCATGTGACAAACCATTCCTCTCACAGCTCCTATTGTCGGCGTATTATAAAAGCTTGATATCGCTTATCGGTCGAAGCTTGTTCTCGCGCAGTTTGTTCATTATTATTCTATAGTGCTACACTTTTGTTTATGTTCACCTTGGATTCAGTTGCGCTTCATCGCTCCGCCATTACATGATTGGTTCAGGATCTATCCCCAAATCGCGCCAGCAAGCAGGAATATGTACAGTGCCGTTGGCGATCATAGGCAGACAAGCATAAATACAAGCAAACGCGGTTGCATGCAACAAGTAGACGGTGTGCAAAAGGTCTTACGATCCTATGTACAGTGCGAACTAGTATTTTTGGAGAAACTTTACATAGAGTACAGTAGGCAGACTTGGGTTATCCCCAGGTCACTACAAAACAGCCGGAAGCTGTGGTTCTTAGTTAGTTACGGTTTAATGTTTTGTGCATTAAGCTTTATGAAAACATCTTCGGAGTCCTCTACAGATTCTGGTTTCAGCTAGAGATATCCTGTAGGTAAACACGAAAGGGCCTGCACATTCTGCGATAGCCAGTGTTGGCAATTTCAAAATGAACTCTAACTGATCATATAAGTTTAATTCTCCCGGGCTACTGACAAATAATGAGTAACACAGTGAATATACTCAAGGTACACGTTACCAGAATTGTAGTGATTTTCATTCTTCTAGGCTGTCCACTATCGCAGCGCTTCCACATATTCGTGGTACACAGTTTTATGTTCCTTAATTTTGCAAGCCAAACTAGGGACTAGCAACACGAAAACAAACGTGCTGTAATGTGCGGTTACCTTTCTCAGCTGGATGCACACTAACTAGTGCAACCTACTTATGGGTAAATTAAAAACCACGCTCGCTTTACCCTTAGTTCCTGTCTGCCGGACTTGTTAGTATGGTTACACTCGTTTCATTTACGAACCCTGTCAACAGTTTGTCCAAAGCGAGGAAGCTGTGAGACACACATTCACGTCAGTTTGTGATGTACGCCTTGAAACTAAACTTTATACTTATAAACCAATCTGTGGTCCTTCACTGATCGTGATCAGCTTTTGCCTGAGGACATTACGAACGAATTCATGCATTTTTCATGAAATGCCAAACGTTACTGGGTAGTAGTTGAAGTGCCTTGGGTGCAACTGACGTTGCCAAGACATGGAATGCAGTTGTGTTTAGCCACTTACAAGCCATTGGTATTGTAAACTGAACTAACAGGACAAAACAACTGAATCTGACCAGAAACATTCTACATTACTTTATTGAGTTAAGCAAATATGACTCAATACAGCAATCATATTTTATGGTCGGAAGGCGTGCAATAATGTAGTAAACCTTATAAAAACACAGACTGTGGGCTTCTGACATGATGGTTCTGGAGACCTTACGGACAGAAATAGCTGTTCTTCAGTGAATGGAAAATAACATAAAGATTGCGTGTATATCGTAGATTAGCGAATGTTCACAGTTTATTCGGTGGCTTTGATGAATTTACCGTCCATGTGTTTACAGATAGTGCACAATGCTATCTATTTATAAAACAGCGATAACACATAACATACGCGTGTCACATGAACTTAACTTTTGTATGAACGTTTTAAGCCCACATGACGTTCCATTTTATCGACAACCCAACACATTAAATCACCGCCATACGAGCTACTGATGCACACAACAGAGCTCGATTGATTTCCCCGTTAAGGCTTGACACTCCCTTCCGAGTTAAAGCGAGTAGACTGTATTCAGAAATTACAAAATGCAGTTTGGTCTTAAAGCGGCACTATCAGCTATGTAGTGTACATAGTTAGTACTCGAAAAATAAATCGGATTCGAGGTCTGTTTACGTCAACGTACAAAATGTAGAGCAAGACATTCTACAGTAATGTGAATAACGTCTCCATCGTACCAGATAGAAAATAAAACGATTCCAATTCTTCCCCTTAAAGGGTTGGCATAACTTTCCTCAGTATGCCTCAGAAACCTTCGGTTGCAGGTAGTTGCATCCACTCTGACACTCTGAATCATCTACTGTTCACAGAACACCAGGAGGTGTCTTAGAAAAAGTAGTCCTGACTTTTGGCAACCGTATCTATTAAGTGGTCAGCTGAAAACGATCTCCATCTGGAAGTTTATAATGAAAGAGTTAAGGTGGAAACCACTCCAATGCTCTGACAGCCGAGCATGTGGTTCACTTTATTGAAGTCTTAAATGGATGAACTCGGACAATTCTTTATCAGAATTGTCTCGTTGACAGTGTCAAATTGAAACGTCCCGTGAAGCAAAGCAACAAATCATTTTTATATCTGACGTCTCTGATGCAACAATCTTATTTATTTGTTGGTGTCCGTGATTGAGTTACAACAACCCTTTTTAAACGTTTCTGCTAACTTTCATATGCGTTTAAGCATTTGTTCTAACGTGTAAAGATAACAACAGATGTCTCAACGGGACTACGAACAGAAACACTCATTTGCACACCACACTCATCTGAGGATGCTTTGGTCGCTTTGGACACCATGTCTCACTTCGTCATGTGGCGAAAGCCATCCCACGTGATGCTGCTCTCCAATGATCCTTTCCGTATTTCTCCCGTATTTATCCTGCGATCATTTCGATCCATACTGCTACTGAATAGTGGTGTTGTAAGTAGTATGTTGCGACCGATTGTCCTCACTACACACGTACTCCGTGAATTCGAAATTACGGTATTAGCTGTACGATCGCTAACCGTTCCGCTGTATCGTGATTTCGTCTAATCGGTCGCCTGCTGGATTGTAGATCGAAAATACACTGTAGCGGCCGGGAGATTTTATTGGCCTGCTTGCGGTACGATGTGTAAAACAGTTCAAAAACTCATAGTTGTATATTGTACCTAAACCACTTCGAAAGTTCTCATGATGTATGTTTATCCACATATCCTGTGATTTTGTGACACGAATCCGGATCATACACCTTTCCGGTTATCTCTCTCTCTCTCTCTAGCTTCCCTAGTTAATTTAAACGTCGATACTATACGAGACCACTTGCACATTTCGCCCAATAAATATTCTGTCTCTATTCCCAACGGCTCTTTGAATTTCACTTCTAATAAACAGGTATCTGGAAAAATCAGCTTGTGATACTGTACACTGAATTTGTGGGCCCGTTTGAACATAGTTTTCACAGGTGCATCTTTGGATAACTGTGGGTTACCATTTATGTATATTTTTTATATACTTTTGAATCTGCTCATTATCCAGTATTTTTCTCCTGATGGAACTTCAAAATCACTTCTTGCCGTAAGTTTCGGTCAATATACCGGCTGTACTATTCGCACCCTTTTGAAAGGATTATCCCAAACCGTGGTTCACACAGTTGGCAGTCACCATGGCGCCAGGGCAAATCAGTTCAGAGCCAACGGGCTTTTCACCACGTAGATGCAGTACTTTCACCTTATGTTACTGATAAGGTGGATGATATTTCGGAGTTCACAGACTCCACGAAACCTTACGAGCAACTAAAACCAGTTGTAATTGAACGCGTTGGTTTGTCCGATCGCCAGTACATCACTCAGCTATTAAGCACGACTGAGCTCGTTAGCCGCAAACCATCACAGCTCCTTTGCACATACAACGGTTAGCAGACGAGGCACAGGTAGAGGAGGTTTTCCTTAAAGAAATGTGGCTCCAGCACTTGCTTAAGGGTATGCGAAACATCCTTAGAGCAAACCCGCTAACAACCTTGACATAGTCAACCAATACGGCTGGCAGGGTTTAGGAAAAATACGACACTACTGTTTCCTCACTGGCTTGGAGTAGTCAGGGTACGTTGCTATTTTGGCTGATATAGTTGCTAGCCTAACTAAGCGGCTTCAAGCTTTAACGACGCAGTGTTCGACGTCACACTTAACTATCCCACTCGACGACAAAGTGGCCGCTGAGGATCGTGTGCACCTCATCAGCTGGCACCGGACGCTATCTTCGATCACAGCTGGTATCAGTAGTGATTTGGTAAGAACGCCTGACGGTACCGACACCATTAAACCTTTGGTCCAGTCAGTAATCAGGGCAGCCAAATCCTCAAGGCTACCGATGTACCTTGTTTGATTGATCGTCTATTCTTCTTAAAATAAAATGAGTCGGGGGTACGTTATTTGAACGACACAGATGCTGAGGTCCGCGTGATCCCACATGAGGCTCACGAATTGAACAAATTGATCACCTCTAATCTTCGTTCGGCCGACGGAAGCACTAGCGAGGTGTCCGATCAGCAATCTCACACATTCAACTGTGGTCTCCCGTGAGCTTTTCCGCTGGATTCTCACGATCGTCGACGTCCAAATGACGACAATCAGCATCGAACTTCTTCAGCACTTCGACATTCTATTAGACTCTAGACGAAACCTTCTAGTCAACAAGACGACAAAGCATATCTTTGGGATTTTGGCAAATAAGGTGTCTATCATCGCCGTGTGTCAAAGCTCTAGGAAATTACATTCATTTAATTTTCTTGTCGAAAAGTTCCCAACTGTTTTTCGACAATATTCATCCCTGCCTGCCATCGCAGGTTCCACGAGACATCACATGGGTACGGCAAGCCTGTCAGTGTTTACCAAAGTTTGCAAGTTTACTCGGGAAACGCCAAAAATAGCTCGCGTGGAGTTTAAGCATATGGTCGGATTTGGAATAATCCGCCTGTCCACGACCTACTGGGTTTCACCACTCAACATGATGTGTCGGGAGAGTGGCACTCATGTGGAGATTGACGTTTGCTTAATAGCTCCACGGCACCCGACGGTTACACGACCCCGCATTCACAGGACTTCACTGCTAGCTTTTATGGTAACCATGTATTCTTGAAAATCAATCAAGTGTGCCCTGCCACTAGATCCCCGTTACCGATAAGGACACTGCTAAGACAGCCGTCACCACACCACTCGGTTCGTTTCAATCCCAGCGCATGAAACTTCTCGAAAAGTCATCAACGTTCCTTGAGGAATTCCCGCAGAAATGAAGTAGGGAGACGATAGGTCTGATCCGGTTTTAACTCTAAAGCTTCTATAATCCAGCAAACAGACAATCAAGCGAACACTCTTTCGTTGGATACCATACGCTTCCAGTTTGTGTTTTATGGGCAGTGAGGGACACGGTGAGGAACCTTGGCAAAATCAGGGAAGATGGCGTCTGTGATGAGGTCATTGTCCTTGGTTCCCAGTAGACTGCCCATGAAGATGGGCACATTTTTTATGGATGACCGTTTGGGACGGAAGCCGTGTTGGGTGGAGTGGAAATGATGGTTCGATAAGAAGTGTTTGGAGATGACACGTTTCATTGAGCGCTCCATTAAGTTGTACGGAATGTTAGTAGGGTTGATTGGCCGATGGCTAACTGGAGATCGCCGGTCACCCACTTTGAAGATGAGTGTGACCGTCGCCTCTTCCCATGGATTAAGAAGAATGCCAGTTTGGTGTGTCCGTTTGAAGAGTTTATAAAAGGCCTCTGCCATACTAGCAGGTTTCCATTTGAGAATCGTGAGATGGATCTTGCCAGGACCTATTTTACTGCATGGATTCACTCCAAGATTATCAAACAGGAAACAGCCTTTTTTCTTAGCATGTTGGCTACACTTCCAGAGATTGCTTTAAAGCATTGCTAGATTCTCATTTACTTGCAACACAGACTACCGAACTTACTCTGTTATTGACACTTGCTGTAATCTGCAAAAGCGGTGCTACGCCCTGTTTTCAGTTATTGCTTTTAGGTCAACAGATATCCGCTTGACACCGAGCAAAACTGGGCGACTGGATCCGGTTGGTTTGGGCCTTGTGATTCGAACCTATGTGGTTATCGAGGAATCACTGAATGCTAATTACTGGACGTGAATTTTTGATTTTCCTTGCTTTCTTTGTTACTTGTTTATTTTCTTCCGACAACTCGATTATTGCTCACAAGTGAAACTGGCTGTGTGCTCAGCTATAGTAGTCCCGTTGTCCTGAATGTGAAACCATTGGAACAGTGCTAAACAAGATTGGTTGAAAAAATCGTGGCTGGAATTCTCATCCCAGCATTGGCAAGAACAGTCACTACTCACCAACTCATGCGTTTACTCAGCTCCAGTCTTGTATTTTGGTTGGCTGGAATGTCTGTCTGAATGCGAAGGCAGCGATAGTTTGTGAGCGATGTGTAACCTGAAGTCCGGCATGTGTGTCGAGGTTGAAGAATCGGAAATAGTCCCTTATTCACTTATTCCAAGATGCATTTTCAAGGCAACTTGCCCATTTCATTCGCTCAGTGTGCCTTTCGGTGTAAATGTCCTTAAGTTTAAATCTGATGGTGCCTCCTAGTTGTAAGAAGCCATTCGGCGATATAAGCACAATCACTGTCATCAGATATCAGCGAAAGGATTGATCGATTTCGAGTGGTCGTTTTATCTTAGTCGATTATGTTAACGGACAGTCATCTATAGGCGCATGCTTAGTACAAGCTGGCTGCAGAACTCATCGAATAGGTCTTATCAGTTGTACCCAGACTCTGTCTCTGTGGATGGAATCAAATGGGTTGAAATTTCACACAAAATCTCCTCGCAACAACGTATTGTTCACATAATTCTGGTCTGGCGTTTCCGTCGAACACTGAATTTCATTGTTAGAATCCACTAAATTCGGGCTGTTGTCTGAGTGAGTACCAGTTAGTACTCCTCTTCTCCTGATGCATCGAGTCAGAATCAGAAGAAATGAGTCGGTGCTCGTAGACTGTGATAAGTTTAGGTAGAATGTCCTAGATTTCAAGCACGTAAATGAGCAACCCTATCTATTTCGCTTCGATTGGGCCAAAATATTATGAATCAACATGAGAGAAGTGGTGCCAACCAGAATTTGTTTTCATAGAAGAGGTTGAAGCTATCAAATTTGTGCCGATTAACACACCGACGCTGCAAAAACACCATTTTCAACTGTCGTTGCAGTCTCCGTCGAGTTAGTGATAGGTCAGTGGTCTCCTGTTCCCACTATTTCCGTCCTTCGCTTTCCTGACAGCTGATAATTGCAAGCACCTCTTAGTCTCCACTCATTCTCTTCAAGCTGCGTCATCACACATGTTTGCTTGCAGCTGAGAGAACATATACTTAACCCCTGTTTTAAATATGTCTGTGCACTTTGTTAACTAACTGCACCGATCGTGAAAGAAGGAAGTTGACGGCTGTCCTTGACTAAACGCTCTGCCACGCGCATCTTGAAGGATTGTCCGAATAGCTGGAGGATACCGGTGAAAAGCATCTGAAACTAGTGCCCAGTTCTGTAGCGCGGAATCCATTCGAGAGTGCGAAATGTGGTCAAGCGCTTAGCAAAGCAACTGAGGAGGAGATGATACCTCCGACAGGTTTTCCCAACGTGCACGGCTGTTGAGGTGGTGTGGACGCATTTTCACTGTTGCAGATGGTCGGTGTACTTTTATCCTATCACTTGCTTATTCATCTTGCCGGCCGTTGGCGGTCTGGTTAAAATGGATCAATGGGTTTTTGATTTCTGACTGGTTGATTGTTAGGCTGGGCATATATATGGTTGGTGGATTCCAGCGTGAACTGTTTGAGAAATCCTGNATACCACATCTTTTCTGGTCACCTATTGAGTGGTAAAAAATCCAGTGTATGTTTTCAAGTCTCGTGTTCTGATTCCGCACTGCTGGTAAGGTTATAACATTTGGCGACGGTCAGTAGCAGGTCATTTATATTGTCATCATCACCTAAGGAAGTTCAGGACCTTCTTGAACAGTTGAAGTTGATTGAAGTCATGTCTCAGAAAATGGCAGTTCAGCAGAGTTCAACAGTTGCAGCCACAGTGTCCACAGCAGAATCACTGGCTAACAGCATAACGGAATTCAACTAACAGCCGGACGGCGGGATCATGTGCGAGGCTTGGTTCACGTGCTACGAGGACCCATTCAAAGAGGACGCAGTAAACTTAGATGATAGTGCCCAAGTCCGGCTACTTCGTCGCACACACACTCAGTATTGTGTCTATATTCCGCCAAAAAACCTACGTGAATGTTCAATCGCAGACACCGTACAGTGCTTGACTCGCATCTTCAGCGAACGCACGTCATTGTTCAATTCTCGATTCAAGTGCTTGCAACTCAGTAAGCAATACTCGGACGATTTTTTAGCATTCGACGGTATGTTTAATAGTGGACATGAGAAGTTCAAACCGTCACACCGTACCACTGATCAGTTTAAAACCTTATTTTGTGTATGGATTTAAATCAGCATCCGATACGGATATCTGTACATGTATTTTATCGCAGCTAGAGAGGAACTCAGAGCTGACATTGCAGACTGTGACAGATGAATGCTAACGATTAACAGCTACTAAAAACGATACCAGAGTAACTGAACACAAAGGCAACAGCGACGAAAACGTCAATGTGCGTGCTTTCAATAAGACTGGAAGCATCCAGTGAACAGAATTCACAGCAAGGCCACCGAGCGTGTGTTGACTTTGTGAATGATGGCATTTTGCGCGAGTTTGCAAACTTGGAAATTAAATTTGTCAAAAATGTGGGAAGCATGGACATAAAGAAGTTCTCCGTGGGATAGCATCAACATCCAGACGATTATGAAGGCTCAGAGAGACGTTTACCTATTATGATAGTCGATCTAACGTTGTCTTCGTTGCATTCGATGGTGATATTTTATGTGACAGAAAATATACTGACATTTGACTGAATGGCACGAAGGTGCGTCTATAACTGGATGCGGCCTCTGACGTTACACCTATCTCAGAGAAAACAAGGGGTTATTTACACAGGCCGACGTACGTGCTGACCGATCATGTGACACGCAGCGCCTCGGGAACTCAAGTTTCATTTATGGGAAGGTTAAGATGGGAGTTTCAACTTGGTAGTTTATACGTTGTTGGTACCCGTTGCATTGTAAGGGATCTTAAGTTGAAAGATATCCGCATCAAATATAGTACGAGTGAAGTCAAACAGTTTGGGCATCGTGTTTAACGTGCTAATGATAAATGGATTGAGAATAACACAGCGTTACAAGCAAGTTGTAATACACTACGTTTCAACCACCTCAGGTGGCCTTTCGCGGGAGTGTTGTAACCGAAATCAAATTAACAAAGGAACAACGGTCACGTGGGTTTTGTCGTGGTTAGGTTACTCTGCGCTGCATCTGACCTGGTTGGTCTAATCCTTTGCCCACTAAGTGGGCGTGAGACTGACGTAGATAAGATGCCTATGTCTAGTGTTGTTTACCCAGCCACGCCACACTGCTATCATTGCGATTAACACAAGCGTGTGTGTAAATGGTGAGAGCTTCAGCACAGCATCGCTCCGCATAGGAAGACAGACCCTTGTGAATCAATCGAGCTTGATAAAAACCTACTTTGTGATTCTCTGATCGCGCGCGTAGTGCGATGACAGATTCGTTCTCTAGCTTCGGATGTTGATAGACGTCTTTAGAAGGAAACGTAGTGTGCCTCTTGTGCTCGGCAACACGTGCTTTCAATTGTCTGCTTATCTCTCGCAACCACCACATTCGATTCCGTAAACGCAGTGTGTTTGGTCGCTCATAGAAATCGCATCCTTAGGGTGTATAACCAGTTGTTCTGAAGTACTATTCAGCCGAAATACGGTCCGCATAACGCACTGGGAGAAAACGGAGCGAATTTTTCCTGACGTTTGTTTACAATGCGGTATCTGCACAGTAGACTTGAAAGTTTTGGTCTCTGCTGTACTCTTTAGTCGACACGTGCTTAATTCTGTTTTCAATAAACGGGTCTGGATACTGATTGGCGGCTATCATTTTTGTTAGTGTGAGGAATTTGTTGTTTTGGTGAGTTCAGCGGTGCATATCTTATTAGCTCTAGTGACGAGTGACCTGATGACTATTCTCTTCATACCGATTGGATACGATGAGTTGACGTTGAGATACCGACCAGAATAGGTTGGTTTTCGGTACACAGAAAGCTGAAATCTCTGTTGCTCGTCAACTTTGATTAGACAATCTTGCAAACTAGGTCAGCGCTCATCGGTTCCAGTTTCCAGTGTGAATACAATGCTATTGCGTTTTGAGTTCAGAAAATGTAGGCTTGTTGTCCTTGACATAAAAACAAGACCGAACGTTTATTTAACGTGACCGAAAGGGATAATAGAAATCCCCCATTTATGTAGGCTAACGACAGTATGTCAGATCTCCCTGGTTTACAGACAACTTGGGAAAGAGTCAGTTGTCTACGCCGCAGATCACCCACTGGCGGTTATCCTGTCGTTAAACTTGAGTCAACACTTGTGTGAAACCAGAGTTCAGAATATTCCAGCCATTATGCAGACGAAACCCTTCCAATTAAAAAGTGTTCCCATTAGAACGTATCTCCCAACTCTGTTGTTATCGGTGAACCAATTGACAATTTTAAAGCGTTTTCGGTTCGGTATACGAAATGGAGATGATGCATGCTAGAAATTTCACATTCACATTCTCCTAACTTACCTCCACAGATAAGCGGGTTGCTTAAGTGAGTTTTGACGTTCAATATTGATGCGGCTACATACCGTTAGGTTGTTTCATATTCCATTCTAATAACTTATTTCACGGTTGTCTCACATTTGTAAATTGTCTAACAGTTTGTTCCCCAATCAGTACAAAAACAGAACTGTGAAGTTTGAATTTTTTTTTCTGCCCCGTATAAACCGGAATTTGTGAACAATTTCATTACATAGGTTTCCAGTTAAGTCTAGTTAGCCGAACCCATGTTTCGATTTCGCGAAAACCTTTTCCGATTCACACTAGACTTGGATGAACAGATTGTCGTTTTCGACTGATTGTTATCCCACCAACAAAAACGTTCAAATCGTAAGGAATGTTGCAGTAATTAGGCGTCAAAGTTTCATAAAGACCTTCCGTTTCCAAATAAAAATACTTTTAAAGATTGTTTTTACAACCTTTATTACTTCAAAAATAGTGAATACTAAGTACAAAGAAAAGCATGTGAAAGTTATGTCACAAGAAATTGATGATAAGCAGGCCATTGTCCAGGTTTCATGAACTCAGACGTAACGGCAACTGTGACCGAAGTGTAACAAAGGGCATGTCTTATAGCTCCGCTGGTAGTATTCTCAGCCGTTGAGTAACAGCTGATTTGACTGCCGATTGATAGGATTGTAGCTGGCTATTCAAAGTGTAATACTTGTCCATTCTGCATGGTTCATAATCAGTTTCCTCACATGTTCCATAGTTAAAAACAGTTCCTAACTCTGGTGCATAGTTAAACGCTTTCGGTCTGATTGGACGATGTAAATAAACCTCTTGAACTTTGTCTGATCGTGTGAGGCATTTTTGTCTTGTGGAATAGGACCTAATGGTGACTCTATTCCGATCAAAAATCGATTCGGTTTCAGTAGTGTTTCTTGGTGGGAACGCAAATCGTGTTGGTAAACAAGATGAGAACTTCCCTCGATACTTTTTCGTCCGAACGATGTGGAGGATATCTGGCCATTTGAGTTGAACTCTTTTGGTTCCGAACTGATTTGGCACAAAGATTTCCGCTAGATTCGTGTGGAATATAAATCCGACTTGTTGTGCGATTCGAAAGATACAGTCATTGTACAACAAATTTTGGGTGAACGGCAACAAATGTGAATTATTTATCCGAGAAGGCAATGACCACGGAATCACTTGTACATGAAACGATCCATTTAAGGCCAGAGACGGATACTGTAGATAGCTACTCAATATCTGCTTAATGTCGTGGCTTGAATCTCGATTCAGATAGAATAGAATGAGTTCTATACCGTTGAGTCTATTCAGCTCAATATATTCCAAGAAGTAGGAACTCGCTAACCGTAGTTGTTGTTCCGAGGATGGTGTAACACAAAGACCAACCGAACTCGGTATGATTTGAATCTCATTCAAAGGAAATCCCAAGCGAATGGGTAAAATGACCGGAGGTTTAGGTGAAGCATTTCCCAAGTGTAACGCAACTGATACAGTTCCTCTACTTATAGAGGTTAGTAGTTTGGGTGGAATTCGACAAAATATGACAAACCCACGGTAAGGGCCGGATGGTTCAGTCAAATTGCGAAACCCGAACTTTCGCCGTCCAAATGCAAATGTTTCCATAGAATTACTGAGAATGTTTCGCACGTCAGTTTTTGTATTACCAACATAGAGGCAATAAATCAGTGGGTCCACCGTGATTTTCTTCAATAGAAATATCCGGACCAGTCTTCGATTTTGTTCCAGGTAAGCGGAAACGGCAAAAGTCTCATGCTGATCATCGATCGATTCAAATGTCAGATCCTCGAATGGTGCCCGCACCTTAGGCAATTTACGCACATGATTGAATCCAACATATTTGAACAGGGAAAATAAAGCGATGGTGACCAGTATAGATACGAGAGTCCGCTTGCTGAAATAAGTGGGTATTTTCCTTAGAAGCATATTTCTAACTATAAAACACTATGTGCTGCCATTCGAACGGTGCAACCATCTTCTAATTCAATCATGTAAATGTGATTGTGTGCTGTACATTTCTGTTGAGTGCTGAACTGTTCCATGTTGGCGTGGAGACCATTGGTCTATCGAGTGCGTGAGTCTGCATAAAGCACCGACGTGAAATCGATTCCATCGAACCATCAGAGGTCTATTTGTGGGACAGTCGTCGAGAGATCATAATCTTTTCACCCTGATAATAGTTGTGTGTTTGTTGTGATTGACAGCATTGATATTAATCAATACGCAATATATCTTGGCCTCTACACTACAACCGTTTGAGCTAAAGGTAGGCAGTGTAAATAAACTTGAAAAAGAGTGAGATATGCATGTAAATTGATTCAATGAATAATGAAACTCGCAAAAAAATTCAGTCGCGGACAAAACCACTGAGAAAACGGATTTTATCGGTAACCGATTATATTAATAGTGAGTGTACAGTGTTGAATACTGTCATCAGAACAACAGAACAAAAGATCGATGTGTTTGCGAATGCTAATTTGAAGTTTCCCTGAACCGGAATGATTAATTTGGTACTCAGCTGCAGTATGTCAACATTTCCTTTCATATCGTCAATCACGAGCTAACAGGAAAAGTGTACTTATTTGGTACAATCCAATCCAACGAGTCCACCTATGAAAATCAAGTGACCGGGTAAATGCAAGCAAACAGCTTGATTGGGCTGTTTATGAGTGCGTGTTGTTTAAATCTGCAAGTACATATCACAGTGCATCAAAACTTTAGAGAAAGTGGGGAAAATACCTGTATCCACTATCTCTGAAGCGGGTATCCGAGATAATTTCGTCACATGCACTCTTTGTGGGATGATCTCGGGTTACGGGCTAGCAATTCGCCTACCGCACCATACAGCAGACCGGTGTCTATTGGCTGGAATGGTATCAGTACAGCCAATCAAGAGTGTCCTAATCACACTTCTGTCATTGGTCCGATAACTATCAAACAGGCGAGTCTCCCACGGCTCATACATCAGAATAACGCGAAGTGGTTGGTAGTCGTCTGTCACACATTCCATAACTGATTGCTTTACGTATTGTCATTTTTAAAGTAAATGAGACCTGAAATAATGGAAATTGCTAGCTGGCTCTCAGTCTTTTTGTTTCCACTGGGTCGGGGCTAATATTGGACTCGAGCTAGCTATTAGTCTCACGAGTTTGATTACAAAACTGTTGCTTAAGAGAATAGACTTAAACCCTACAGAACCAGCAAAAAACGAACTGTTCTACCGTACATCAAAACCACATAGGAAGCGACACAAACTTCTGTTACCACACGGTATCGCGTCAGCACTCAAGCCAACGGAAACATTACGAAAAATACTTTCAAAACCAAAGAGACAGTCCGAACGCAATAATGGAAAGTTATGTTATACACAAAATAAAATGTGATGACTGCGACAAACAACACGTTTACCATACTGGACAAAAACTAACCAGAACCACACATGAACACAAAATGACCATCGAAAAACACCCTTAAATTTGCTCAATCCTTGCCCGTCAGCCTGGACTCCACGGAAATCCCCACTCGAGCAAACATGTAAGCGGATTTCTTGAAGCTTGATATTCACCGACCGGTTCAGCAAATAAACAGATTAAAGTGGACGAAACCTGCGAGCCAATATGAGCCAAAGACTTGTAAACGCGGTCGTCTCTTAATGCCGGAATGATGTGACGGAACAAAGTTAACAGATCGGATCGATGATGAGGACCGGACAGTGTGTAAGCTGGCAGCCGGAAGTTCGAGAAAACATAATTGACCGGTATAATCTATGTGAAACAGGATCAAAGGATCAACTCCAAGCTCTTGCGTTCGTATCCAGTGAAAACTGATAATCCTGAATAGACTGTATCCACCTACACATATGGGATGAAAGCAAGTTATGGTTTTATTAAACACAACTTCACCCGTCATCAGTGGTGCTCATAGAAATGGTGGCCCAGCAAATAAGACATTTGACTCGTAACGTGAAGAATTGCTGGTTTAGTCTCCCATTCAACCTATCTATACCTGATTAGTCCAGCCGTGGACGGAACCGGTCGTGTAGTGTTTGTTCGAGGGTAAGCATTAAGAAGCGCTGTGATGCCCGTCAATCAGATTTCATGACAAGGTTTAACAACAGCAAGAAGTGACCAATCAAACCCCAGGTGAGGTGATAGAAAACGGTAGAGACAGCCAATGAGATGTCCGATCAAAGGGTCATAAGCGAATGTGATCTACCAGTTAGAGTTCAGGTCAGATGATCGACTTATTTCCGTACACAAAAGCAGATATTCATTAAAACTTCACTAGCATCCACGCTCGAACACCTATGCCCCGACGAAATCACCTCGTTTATTAACAAAATGTTTACATCCTAAATGCCAAACCCGACGAACAAGTAAATATCAAAATTAGAGTGGCAGACCTCAGCAATGAAGAATCTAGCGGATTGAGAAATGGAACAGTTCAACTCCTTTGTGCAACAAGTGACTGTCAAGCGAACTCGGAAGAAAATAGCTTCATCATAGCGCAGTTTTTGGTCGACCAGGCCGCGAACAGAAGTTTCCCATCATACAGAAAAGCATTTGCACAAACATTTAAGTCGTCAAGTTGATCTTATTCTCATCTAGACGTTCTCATTCGGTTAAGAGTTTTGTTACGTGAAACATAAAAAAATGTTTGAAACTTGCGGTTCACTTTTAGAATTTGTTTGGCTAAACGCAAAAATTAGTTCCTGATTTAACAGATGATCTGGTGGCAAGGAAAACAACACTAGCTATGTGCTTCCAGTTATACTGCGGGCACACATCAAGAGATACGACCTCTGACAAAGAAGAACAGAGATTCCTAAGAAAGCTGTCACAGAATCCAGATACTTTCCTCACAGATTGACGGTAAGATTGTTATCATGAATATGTTGAGAAACTAAACATTAGTTCAGCAGACTACAGCAAGTTTTGTAAAATCACCAGCAAAAATGACAACACTATGTGTGTTGAAAATCGGGTCGCTCTATATCTTGTCAGTAGTGGACGGAACATCGATGATTGCCCATGAGCACTAAATAAGTCGAGAACTCCGGTAGCACAAACAGTGTCTATTCACAAAGGCTACACAAGAGATATATGATTCAAAATCGTCTCGAATACAAACACTTATTTGCACATAACAATAATTCCGGGACACCACAGTTGCCAAGCCTGAAAAACACCTTTTGTTCCCGGGGTGCAATCCAGTGTTCCTTCTTGTGTTTCCCCCCGGTTACTTCAACACCTAAACACGTCTACTTTGTTACGAACGAGTAGTATAATGTGATTGTTCATCTTCACTTAACTCTTCCGTCGGCGATAATTGACCCAGCTGCCTCAAAAGTTCCTCATGCTCTTTTGTCCTGTCAGTGATCTGTGTGCTACCGTTGGTGAGGTTTACACCCTTGATGCGCATTGTCCTTTGATCGGAGTATCATACCACTTGCAAAACCAGCTCTCGGGAGACTGTTGCTGATTTTTTTCGTCCTTACTTAAGCGTGCTGGGGCCTAGCTGTTGCACATAGTCCCCATCATTTTGACAAGAACCACCTAGATCAAGGCCCTGTCGCCCTCAGGCTTTGAACCAGGCTCAAACATTACACATCGAACTTTGCAGTTGACTGCCTCTTGTCAACCTGTTATGAATTTGTCAGGCTCTGGTTGACTAAACTCCAGACCTCTGCAAATTCACCCAGAAGCCGGTTTCTTGATCAAGTGGCAGGCGTGGCTTACACCATTACAGTGGCCCAAACTGCGATTTCTCCGTTGTTCCTTGTGGTGAAAAACGGTGAGCCAACAAAATCGGTGACAGCGTTTCCTCCCAACCTCCTGCAATCATTGCCAACCACTCTTTGATTGTGCGATTGCTACATTCCCTCAGTCCCTTTGATTCGAGGTGATACACTGTTGTGCAGACTTCATTCCTAAGAACTTCAGACACCTCCAGAACATATCACATTAGAAGACTGGACCTTGACTGGTTACCGTGGCTCGTGGCATTCCGTGATCTGCAGCGATGTGTCCTACCACCGCTTTGTATAGGGTGCTTTCACGTTAATCGGGTACAATGGCTGCTTCGATCACTCTTGTAAAATGTTGCGTTACGATGACGATGTATTGATTTCCATGAATGGGTTTCTGAAAGAGGCTCGTCTTGTCCACCGACCATAATTCCTCAATTTCAGTGACTAAAATTGACTGAGTGGGGTATTAATTTAAGTGGTTAGTGCTCATCAACAACGAACATTTTTGGCAAGCTAGTAAGTAATTGTTAACTTAATCTTTCATTCCCCTTCAGGAAGCCCTTAACTTCAACATTTCATAGGTTTGATGACATCTCGTGTGAACCAGCAGCTAGCATCCCACCGGTATTCCCGGCAGGCGTATTCTTTCCAGCAGCTGGTGCATTAATATTCCAGTGCTGTTAAATTGCAAGTCTGATTGAGGCAATTCCAGTGTCTATATTTTCGGGGCTTCTTCTTTTGACACAAGTTGGCCAGTCATTTCCTTGATTGTCACATCCATTATTTGTTCTGGTTATGGCCTTCTAAAACGGCTCTACAGCAGCCTTCTTGTAGAACTCATTCATGTGCTGCGGTCGGAAAAGTGAACCGGGAACATAGTTCTGTTTCTCAAGCACATAGCAAATGCATCCAGCTGTAGTCACAACTCTCGGTGATCAATCTTTCTTCGGTGGTCTTTCCTCAACTTTACCCACTTCAAGTTTTTGTGGCCAGCATCCACATGAAACCGTCGACGCACTAAATGTGGCCTCCATTTTACCAAGACCCACCTCCCCCTTTCCTGTCGTTGAATGGTTTTGTTAATGACCCACTGGCATATTCAAAAACACCAACCTTCTACTTCAGCGCGGCTCCGACTCCTACATCACTTGTATCTGTTGGGACAATGATGATAATTCCAGCCGCTGGAACTTAAGAAGTTAGTTTTCCCTTTCCCGTCAGTCGTTGGATTTGGACAAAAGCTTGATTGGCCCTTTCTGATCGATGAGGCTGTCAGTTCGTCTTCAGTATTTCATATAAGGGTCATGCGAGGTCATTGAACCTTTCACAGAAAAGCTTTAGAAACCAACACGACCAAAAAGCTTTCGCAGCACTCTATCTAGTGATGGCATCGGATCACCTCCAATCATTACCAGTTTCTCAGGATAGCTGTTAGACTATGCCCTGACTGACCTGGTGACTGTATAGTACTACTCTTCGTTTCACCAGTCATGATTTCGTAACACTAATCCGTAAGCCGGCTTGTTCAATTTCCTGCAGTAGATTTGAAACCTGCATCGAAGGTTAGCGCTGTAGATGACGACGTTGTCTCCACATCCAACAGTAATCTGTTCAGCATCTTGTGCAACAACCACTTGAATGTGAAACCTACACAAGATACCCCAATCGGACCACGTTTGAAGCCATGTTTTTTCCCAGACAGTGAAAGCTGTTTTATCTCAGTCCGATTGCTTGGTTGGAACCTGCCAGTGTCCAGACTGCAAGTCCAATGTTCTGAAGCCTATTTGAAGTCTTATACTGCTAGAACGGTCAAGATTTTATCAACAGATGAGGTTGAGCTCTCGGTAGTCGACAAGACATCGAGATTTCTCGCTGGGTTTCTCCTCGTCAACAAGACGGGGGAAGTGAATGGGCTATTCACCTGTTTGATATTGACTTCTTTCACCATCTGTCTTACTTGCTGTTCAACTTCCTGCTTTAAATCTGTGGGAGTATGGTGGCACCGAATGGTCAAAATCGCTTTGTCTGAGTGGGAATTTCATGTGTAATCCAGCCACAACAGCCGTACGAGTCCATGGTGAACACTTCTGGGAATTAGTCTATTACTTTATTAGGCAGAAAGGTTGTTACAAGTTCAAATCGATTTCCAGTTTGCCTCAGCTGTGGCTTGTGCTTTCTCACTTGTGTAACCATACAGAACTTTGTCAGGAGTTTATCGTGTTTCAAATCAGTCAAGAAAGTCTGCTCCCAACGTAATCTGACGTGTGTCGACAGAAATGACGAACAGCTGTTTGATTACATGCTCTCTAACTTAGACGTCACACATTGCCAGGCCATTAACTTTGAAAACAAATCCATCCACTGTTCGGATGACCGTCGTACACGGTTGAACGACGTTTTCTGGCCTTGGCCAAGTCAATCAGACTGCCGCCCTAGTGCTAATCAAACAACACTCCCAGCTACCGTTTATTTCTAACCTAGCGTGAACTTTGAAACACTGAGTTCCCTTTAACCACTTCATCAGAGCAGAAAGAAGACATATGTTGCGATATGTTAACATTTCATTTACTCTCATCAGTCGTAAACGTAAAACATGCCAGTTATATACAACAAATAGTTAACGACAAACAAGGACTAGACACACATACAAGCACACTACTTATCATGTAATCATGACCATGACAACCCGACCGGTTGTTTCAACCACTTCTGTGCATATAACGTCGGTTGGTAAGTTCGAGTGAGCATCGCTTCGCAGAAAGCTAGTAACTTCGGATTTCGATTGCGCAACAGTATCTTGAATGAGTTTACTGGGTCAAATTGATGATCTGTTGTCATGAGGTGTTTAGCAATCGATGAGGTTGGATTTCGAGTAGTCAATGCACAAAGTTGGGGCTGATGCATCATCTGATGTTTCAACCACTTCGGGATGTGTTCGGCGACTCGCTGTGATAGTTGTCGGTCTGTTCTGCCTATGTAAACGTCAATGCAATTGCAAGTGAACTGGTACACAACATGTGAGACAGAACAGTTTGACAAACTACTTTTGCGTTCATGGAGAACTGGTCCACTAGTGGTATGAAATAAGCGCAACTACGCATCCGCATACGTTCGAGCCAGGGCAAATTTTAATTTGTGCTTTACGTCGTTGGATAGATGATCACCATTGAATGGCAAGAATAGGCAAACATCTTTCTTTTGAGCCGTCAGTACAGGCTCAGTGCTCTTCTTCACCGTATTATATGCATCAATGAATTTGTCGGGATATCCATTTGTTAGCGTGAACTGTCGGCTCATCAACCAGCGGGTTTCTCTTCCCGAACAAAAAACAATCAGTAAGGCTGTAACGAATAATGGTTTTCCGTTACTCTTCACCAAATCAGCATAATTATATAGGTTCAGAGAAAGCAAACCAGCAAGTAAGCAAAACAAAGTGGTTTAACAGAATGTTACTGGACCACGTACATTTCCGAACATCTATAAGCTAGTCACTCAGAGAGAAAATCACTAAGGTTAATTACGTTTCGTTTGGAGTTCCGCCCGCCATTAGGTCACAGAGTTATCGATCAGCGTTTAGATAGGCACGCAAACCGGACATGACCTTTGATGATAGCAACTGTGAGGTGTAGTGGAACTCTTAACCGTGATAGCTTGAGTACGCA
>QNGE01007413.1:0-23343 GCA_008508345.1 Paragonimus westermani | reverse complement strand
ATTATTATTATTATTATTGTTATTGTTATTATTATTATTACACCCAGATATCACGGGCGTCACATGAATATCGTTTTTGTTGCAGTCTTCACAACATTGTTCCGAGAGCTTTTACGTTAATACTGGATTCACTTTAAAATTTCTTTCTTAAAATACCTGGAAACGTCCAACACACTTGTCTGACGTGCTGGAAGGTCTTCTGATGTAGCAAGGTACAACGACTCCTCAGCGTCAGCCCAGTCAGTATGTTACTCATCGTGTGCGTTTTTTGTTGTTTGAAGTGTCGGGCTCCAGTCCCGTTGTTCGGTGAAGTTATATTATGTAGCAGAGCGCTTTGCGTAATGTGTTCACAGAGTGATTTTATTCCGGAAGATCCAGCATTGTTGAGTTTGTGTTATGGACTTTCTTGCTGAAGTTTCTCTCGCATTAGACAAGCCCACGTTTTGTGAAGGAAGGATGACCAGTATCTAGAAAGAAAAGCCTCGTCGCAGCGGACGTATTTTCGTTTCGGCTTGTCAGATTTCGGCAATTCATGAGCTTCGGCACAATAATGTACGTGCAACCTAGGACTTCGTGCAATCTACACCAGTTCCTAGGCACAGTGCACATGTGATCTTCGGAACAGAAGCGGCAAGTCCTCTTTTTCTATTGCATGTGATGCACCGTCTTTCATTGAATTAGGCATTACACACTTGGTGTGTCGATTCTAGCGCTTCGAAAGTATCCTTTTAGTTTCTTGTAGTCAGTCAATAGGCACCAGATCACGGATGTTCCACAGTTGTAGACAATGAAGTCGTGCTTAATATTGTTCGAGGAGCGCATTGTTCCGTATATCCTCACCACTGAAATAATACGTCTCCACTTCACACATGAAGACTTGCATTATCGTCACAATGCAGCCTACCGTTGGCATCTTGTTCTGTAGTGATCCTCAGGTGTGCATTAGCCAATGAACTTTTCATCGTTGCCGAAAGAAGGAACTTCTCTTTTGCACTGGGTCTTGCGCCCCATATGTCAACTGATGTATTTCACTTCCGGTCCGACCAAAATACTTTACATGATTGCCGCGAATTTTACCCACATGGTTTCAACTATACTACCTGCGGTTATTCGGCAATGCGTCTCAATATCAACGACTGTATTCTACACAACAGGGTTATAGATGAAAAATTTAGCTCTGTAGATGCTTGGTCTCGAGTGACCCACGTGACGTAACCCTCCACTACAGACACAAGCGACGCCGTATAGTAAGGATCTACGTAACCTGAATTGCGGGAGCGCGTCTATGGAGGTATCTTAAAAATGTGTTTACCTACACACCAGAGACTAAAACTGTAGGTTCCGGCTGCATATCGAATCGTAAAAGCTCGTCACAGCTCAATTTTACGTTAAAATATTTTTTGTGCAATACATACCCCTTAACGAACTCCGCCCAACCTTCACTGAATTGCCGGCCCCATTTAATTGGCGGTGAAAGCACAGGGATTAATTTTGCCACGCAGGTAAATTGTGAACTTCACCGGAGCACTTTGATAACTTCGTGCGACAGAATGCAGGAAGTCCATCCGCGCGTGTAAAGCAAATAACCGCGATCACAGTGTCAGAAGAGTTCCAATGATTTTAATGTCGCCCGAGAATTGAACTGTCACTCGGCCACTTCCATGTGACATTCAAACTACGCTCAGTCTACACTTGTACTGACTGGATGGTAGTGAATAAGTCTTACAGCTCACCGGTTTTGCGATTAGCTTTTGCAACATCGTGTTCAGCTCACGGGCTTCCGATCCAGTAAAGGATGAATAATTCTATCGTCTACAAAAGACCTCCTCATACGAAATATGCTCCTAATCGCGGAAATAAGCGATAAACTTGAGGTACCTCTCTCTCCTCTTCGTTTTTGTTGAAGTGGTGGCTGCCGGGTTGATTGCACGGTGGAATTATCAGCCACCGCTTCTTCGTTGAACTCTCTACGTGTAGTACTTTGACTCTCACGTCTCCCATGTAAGTAGTTAATTTTACGCAAATCTGTTAAGGTTATGGTGTTCTAGCGGTGTCACACACTTACTTGCTCGTCGTTTCTCCGCAGAGATTGCTACGTGGCTTACTGGTCGTCATATTTTTGGACAAATTTCCGTGCCAATTCCCCCCGGACGCAGTTTACAACGTTCGGCGACATTGAGGATACTGTCACGAAGGCGCTGTACGTCGGTGCCTGAATACAGCGCACGCACCTGCGAACTAAAGTTTCTCCAAACTGAGGCCGTTTTTAATTCGGTGATCAGGGTGTTAGAAAATGAGATTTCTCTGAGCGATGCAAATCCTTACGTTTGAACTTGCGGCGGAGGTATAGGACCTTTTGAACCGTGTTTAATTTGTTTCCACTGAAAGGAAACATTCATAAAACGCGTCTGAAAACCAGAGGTTGACTTTGTACAATAACTGGTCAACTCATTTGCACGAGCCGGTCGCTTATGATCTTGACCGCAACTTGGTGTAAAATGTATTTTCTGCTCGCGCAAATCGGTTGATGCAATCTTCCTACGGCCATGAAAGGAAAGGTCTCCGTAGGCCGTACAAAATATGTTGGTTGCCATGGCAGACAACAACATGATCGGTTTATCGTCTGTTGCCTGAGGTAAGGTGTCTGTTACTTCTCTATCACATTCATTTTCTCCAACAGCCTCAATCATTTTCGTCTCATTCACCTATGTCCTTGCAAATGACAGTGGTTTAAACCTCTTAGTAAAGCGGGTGTACACCCGTAAGGGCACGCATTCCTCCCGAATGGCTGCTTTTGAATATTGCCTATCCAAATGCCGTTTGCGAACTGACCTTCACGACTCATCAAGCTGGCGCCAATAATACCACAACTTTTGACAAAAAGCCGTAAACTTCCCAAAAACACCACACACCACCGCCAAATCTGTGGGCCGGATGGTGACAGCGATTGTTATCGGCCCATTTTGTTTTGCTTATCGGTCAAACTGCTCACAAGGTTTAGACGGGACTTTAGCCAAAATCATCCTCATTCCGTAATTCTAATGGCGGATGGCCATTTGAACACAACAACAGCGGTTACAAGTAAATTCCTTGCGCTCAAACTCACAGAGATAATATGGATGAGCATCCAATCAATGTATTAGCAATGATCTGCGCAAGGTTAAGTACCACGTTAATATCACTTCCTCAGAGAATCCACTTTAACTCGATCAAGCGCGCCAGTGAGATGTGTCACCATCCCTTTTTCGCATATTTCGTGTGGGATTCTCTGAGTAATACGCTGGCGGTTACTCGAAACGAGCTAGCGGAAATTTTAACAAACACGCACAACAGCTTCCTGATTGTTTCAGTTCGCCTCCATCAACTCAACGACTACATTCCAGCCAGCTGATCTTACGACCAGCGGTTAAAATTTGCTGGAAAATTTGTGGGTACCGCCCGCCTACTGTTGACTTTAGAATCTAACGACAGAGATGATGAATACTCTTACTCACCGGCCTTTAAGAATCACTTATCTGTGCCAGATTTTTGGCACACTCCAACTTTTTTGTCGATGTCAAGAGGAGTGAACTAACTGGAAAAAGTGCAGCACGTAGAGCAGACGACGTTTAGCCAACCTTCACATCATTTGGCATCCTATTGGCTCTTCCAGCACCACCGTCAATCGTAGCGCTGCTGAAAGATTCTTCACCACTACTCCGACATTGCTTCCATACTAGGATGGTTAAGCATAATTCTGTGCAATCTCTCACCAGTAGACTTCTCGCAGTATTTTCTGGTACAAGTCTGTTGCATCCAGAAAACTCGAACCAGCCAATGTTAAATTCCAAGGTAATTTAGGCATAATCCTACTTTCAAACAATTCTCGGGAATCTGCGTTTCAAAAGGGACCGAGAGAATCTTCAAAAGATCAGAAAGCAACCATGTGACTGCCCTGCTTTGTCAAATGTAATCACGGCCGGGTACCTAATACCTTACATCCTCGACGTTTCTGTGGACCTCGCCGGTACCCTCCAACTTTGGTCTGACAGGCACTTTTAGTCACATCCACATTTTTAAGACGGCCGTCATCAAACACTTCCTGTTTTATGAGCTCGCAGAAGTGTCACTTGGGTTTCAAGATGCAGCTCAAACCTAGCAACCCCCATGTATGGGTACTGCATAAATCCCAGTTTGCATATATTTGCACTAGCAGCGTCCAAACTTCCAGTCACTCAGCGGAATAACTTTGCGCTTGTTCTGACAATTTCATACATAATGACATAAAGAACACTGATGATTGTGTCTACCGGGTTAGTTAACTGAATTAATTTATCCGCCTCATTGATCACACTAACATCACAAATCTTCCGGATGAGTTTTATTCTGCCTCAACTTTTCAGCATCCACTACAATGAGACAACTTCGCCTTCTTCGAGCAGGTAGCTCGAACTTTGGTCCGAATTTTTCACCGCCATTCTCTGCTCACATTTCTGTCTTATTGATGCCCTGTGCATCAAAAATTGCATACGATTACTGTTATTTGTTATCGAACAACATGTTAGTTCTGTTATCACTTAATTACTCAGGTTACGTGGCAACCAACTTTTCCAGCTGTATGGTATCCGTCTCTACCTGAATTACTGGGAACTATTTGTTTTATATTGTATATTGCTTGTCCCTATCGACACTAACTAGAGTTAGTCTAGCAGCGTTGGGACTCAGCCGACGTTTTCTGAGACAGTTGGCGTTTGCGGTCGGTGTGGGTGTAAGATGCCCGTGTAAACAACACGCAGTTCTACCAGTGTCAGAAGTGGCACTTCTTCAAATGTACTGGCCTTAACGAACGCCAATAAAAGCAGCCCGCTTCTTCACCTCTTAATTGTAAGTGAATGAGCTTAAGGTTGTACGAAAGTCAAGGCACGGTTCCACAGGTCACATACGCAACACGATAAATGGAGCGACGCAGAAAACCTGCGACTGCGAATGCCGGACTCTCCTTAGCTTCGTATTTCCTTTTATTTCTTTCAAGAGGAGTGAGAAGAAGTACCAATGGACTCTTTCCGAAATGAAGTCGGTACCACAGTTCTCGAATTACTACAGTGAGCTGGCCCTCCTTGGTGTTGAACTCAGCAAGAAGACAGTCGCTCTGTCAACTGCACACACAGGGGTAGCAATAAAAATATAAAGGTCTTTCAGAGAGAGAGGGGTTTGTTATGGGGGCGCTTCTCCACAACGGCCTATCCAACCAAGCTAGCCAAATCACTCTCAGCGTCTACACTCTCCATGGACTTCATAAACCTGCACGCAAAGACAACCGAATATCACTTGGTCTTTCGGTAGCCTGGACAGCCATGCTCAGCCCCGAGTAGCTGGTGAGAAAAGCAGTGGCTTTGAAGTCTTCCATAGCTAACTTGAAAGACGTGTCTCTTTATCGGTTCCCGCAAGAGAAGGTGAGACGTGGGCAGCAGACTGAGACCGAACCGTAAATCACGGTAGACCAGAGGATGTTAATATAGGATAAAGGCGTAGTTTCTGCTCCCAAATCATCCTCTCAGAACCCTTCGTCTGTTTTAGGGATCGGAGATACCTTTTGCATGGTCATTCCGATGATCGGTGCTGCAAAATCAGACACTAGTTTTGAGGGCAATGGAACCGCACGAGAGCTGTCTTTAAAGTTATCTGCCTCAAAACCACCAGACGACCCAGCAGAAAATTCATCGTTCCACAAATTCGGGAGAAAGTAGCCTGTTGGGGTCGTCTTCTGCGACTCGAAAAGCAGTTGTTACGCACGTTACCAGGTAATTCTCTCGGCAGGTAAAAAACACACTGCCTTCTATCGAACCCCGCACTCAGCAGTGGGTGAAGTGAGTGGGTGAGGACTTCCAAACACTCGTTCAAAATTCGGGATTTAAAAACGGCCTGGAGGTTGCATGTTGGGACACCAGCAATGTTGGTCGAGCGTCCTGTAGGTTCCTCGACGTGCACGCAGCCGGATATGTCACGCCCGCAGTTTCAAGGGTGGTCCATCAGAACAACTCGGCAATGAAGACCGAGATCAATCCCACGGCCCTCCTTAATTCTAGGTTTTGTTTACCAGGCTCTTCCTCGCACGCTCCTTTCTATTTTTCCTCCAAGTCAGATGAGGAGATGACTTTTGACTGCATATATACGAACCGTTTGAGTCTGGGCAATAAAGTACAGAAATTCAGACATTTCAGGACACCCAACTCCATATGTTTGCCTTTATGCTCCCGTTTCCCCTATCATTACAACATTTTCTGCCCATTTTCCCAAGACCATCTACATGGAATAATGATCAAATTCTTCGCCAGCCCATCTCCTCCATCCTCCGAGCACTTTTTTTGGGAATGACCTTGAGCACTAGGCCAGGGACCACGTTGTCGAGTCCCAATAGGTGTAACAACTCAAATATATCTTCAAATGTTTTAGATCCCAAGTACTATCGTCTCAGACGCATGAATCTCAAAATTTTCTTCAAAAAGTTAAGTTTCCTTCTCATATATTGCCTGTCTTGTCGCTCTATTCATATAGCTGTCTCATTGTACACTTTATAATTGCGCCGTTCAGAAGTGTATATGCTTAAAAATCTGTACATCGATCACGCCATTTTGAGCGCGTATCCCAAAAATGCGTCTAGAAATATACCACTATTATTATTATTATGACACAAATGACGGTGAACTGAGTGTCCACGGATATTCAGTTGACGGAGCTCACCTCCCTCGAGGGAGAGCAGTGGGCTCTCTCATTTTCCTTCAGCGTTCTCCTTCGACCTACAAGATCATCGGTGAATTTGATCTTATCTGTTGCTGGTTTTCACAACAGGCAAAAAAGCCCATAGTTCGAAATTTTGATCAGGCTGATTTTAATGGACTGCTAAGCTACCTGAGTCCAAATCCCTTCGATTTGAATCAGTGGACCAGAACTAACGTGCAGTTCAGAAAGTGGACGACTGATTTGTTTTACATAAACTGTGTACAGTTGTGGTGAAACTCTCGATTCACCGATTATCCAAACCCCGACACAACAGAAGATCTGACAAACGGCCAGTCCAAATATCGCGTTAGAGATACAACGTCAGGATTGGACGAACGGTCTCGGTGTTATGCCCTCCGTTATTCGCTAATTCATCTTTTCCGTATTCCACCAATTAACACACAGTTTATGGTGTTGCATGTGCTAATGAGATCAGCCAACGACAGGCAGTGATTTCTTTAATACTGTTGTACATTTATAAATTCGGCGTCTAAATTCATGAATAACAATTGCATACTGCTACCAGTGCCAGGTCCTCTCCTAATTACATGTGTTGGCGGTTTCAATTCAAGTACGATTCCCGGGGCTACTTGAAGTCCCTAATTCTGAATATCACAACTTTCTCCTATCAGCCACCTCTTTCGAGCAGAATACGTCGTCTTCTCATTGACGGCTACCATTTACTCGCAAGACATAAGCTCACGTGTTCCACATCGCTCGAAATATTTGCAGGCAAAAGATCCGTGAACGCACCGACTCGGACAAGTGAAGATTATTCTCAGACTCCGCGGGAGCACAAATTATCAATTAAGCATACGCGACATGTCAAAAAATGACTAAACCTCCAGCTGCTTTTTCACGACCGCTTGACAGGGTGACTTAATCTGGCTGCCTAGTTGTGGCCGCGTTGTTCAGGGAATAATATTGGGCAAACATAACGCCGCATCACCAAGGTGGAATCTCAAACTTTCGCTGCAGAACATCTGGAAACCAGTCGTTAAGGATGAGATTCATGTGTTAGATGCGGAAGAGCTCCTAATCAAGGTTAATTCATACACTGCAGTGGTTGTTCACAAGATCCATCACAAAATACTCAAAGGAATCAGCTGCCAGTCTGGAAAAAACAATTGATGAGCTGTCTAAACAGGCATTCCAGACTGGCATTCTTCCTAGTGCATGGAGAGAGAGGTGACGATCACATCCATATTCAAAACGGGCGACCGGCACCTTCCGGCTACCTGTCGGCCGATCAGCCTTACCAGCATTCCGTGTAGCATAGTGAGGCGCCTATTAGGGCGTGCCATCCTCAGTCACTTTCTACCAAATCATCTCTTCCCTTCTATCCAGCATAGCGTGGAATATCAAACATGCTCATTGTCATGGGTGGTCTGACGGAGGCCAAAGACAATGGTCTCATCACAGATGCCGTCATCTTTTATTCCGACAGGTCTTCTGATCGAGTCTCACACGGCCTCCTGCGAATACAAACCGTAAGCCTATAGTGGTCAAGGAGAGGTTCTTCGCAGACTTGCCCATTTAATTGATGATAAAAAATTTTGAGTTGAAACCGGGTCAGATCTTTTGTCTTCCTCTATCATTTCTCCTGGAATTCATCGAAGATCAGCGAAAATCTTCAGTTATGCCTCATTCACATCAACGACCATCCGCAAAATACGTCCAGCAAAGCCCTTATTTACGCCGAAGAATTGAACAAATGGAATGCAACTGAACCCAGAGCACTACAATTCTTTTAACTACATTCTTCTAACGTCAAAAATGCGAATAAAGAAGACAGTAGGCTGATATTGCACGATTCATGTTCGGACAAATTTCGCTGCATCCTTACGAGTGCATACTACAGACCATTTATATACCAGTATGAGAAAGCGAACAAGATACCAGAGAAAGCCAATTGTCAGAGTGCACAATCACTGTCACTACCAAGGTAGCGACAACCCTACAAACAGTTGTTACTGAACACACAACACGGGTTTGAACTTTCGGATTGCAATCGCTTCGGCACAGCGCAGTGTTCGCCTGTGTGACGTTGAGTAGATAACGCGAAATGCCGTTGTGGGGTCACATTGGTTTTGCGTCATTTGGATATGACGCGCAATGGACGATGCAGGCTCCTTGTTTCTATGCGCGGTTGTGACGTCATGTGTTCGCGTAATCTGTTTCCTGACCCACTTCGGGATGTGATTCGTGACCCTGGTTTACAACGGGCGCCCAGTCCTGCCTACGTAGGATGCTCCGCATTTACATCGAAATTCATAGATTAGGTTGGATTTGGCTGACTCAGGTACCGGTTGCTTGACACAGGGCGTCGGAATCCGGAATGTTCTGAACAGAATCACCGGAACCACTGCATTGTATGTTCTCGCGATAGAACTAACCAGACGACGGTGAATAAGTTGGCATACATCATCATTCTTGAAGGGAAGACTAAAAAATACCGGCTTTTTGGACACTGTGTCGGGTCGAATTCCTATGTCAATGGGCTGTTCAAATCTCGCAATAAACGGTTTGGGATAACCGTTTAGTTGTAGGGTTGTCTCTAACAGGGCCATCTCTTTTTGAACAGTATCTTCAGTGCAGATACATCTGGCCCGATCAAACAAAGTGCGCACCGAACTTTGTTTGTAGGATCGGGAAACAAAACTTTCAAAATGCAGGTACTGACCTGTCCAAGTGCTCTTCCGGTGGACGCTTTGTTGAATCGAGCCATCTGCATTTCTCCTGATGCATATGTTCAGAAATGGTAGGCTGTTTTGATTCTCGCCTTCCATACTGAAATGTATGTTTGGGTGCGAGGAATTCATGTGATCAATTAAGCTCTGTGCTTGCAGTTGATTGTGTGCGATGAGAAGAATACCATCGACGTATCGCTTGTATAGCTGCACGGAAGATGACCGTTCTGTAACTTGTTGCCCAAATTTCGATCTCAACACAACCAAGGTTCGACGGGCGATTGAATTCTATCATATAATGACAATACGTGCGCACACATGCCACTTGGAGGGGGTTCTGGTAATGCCTTCGTGATTCATAGTGTGGTTAGCTCAGTGGGTATCATGAAAATTGATCTGAAGGAAGATCTAGTCATCTGGCTTTCGTCTAACTTATGCTTCACGTATCATCATGAGATGGCGGCAAAAAAGTGATTCGCCGCTCTTAGGATGATCAAACGCAATTTCCCCTGCATAGATAAGAGAGATTTTCGAATGCTTCACGGCGTTTATACGTGACCGTTACTCGAGTGTGCTAATCAGGCCGTGTGCATCTCCCTGAAGGAAGACATACTCTCCATAGAGCGTATCCAGTGCGTGACCACAAAACCAGTCACGGGCCCAAGAAATGTCGTATATGAGTCTCGACCTGAAGTTCTTGATCTGTATTCACTTGAATTTCGAATACTTCGTGGTGATTTAATTCTCAAACAAATCCTCAGATTAGATCTCGTTGGACGGTTCTTTATCGTTAGGAACGGCGACGACCGGCAAGGACATACCAGAAAGCTTTCCAAGATCTGTCGCCGGACCTTCCTGAGGCAGCAGTTCTTTTCTTACAGGGTTGTTAACCATTGGAACGGCTTTCCCTCTGGGATCGTCGGCAGCGCTTCAAGGATCGTTTTAAGGTTGACTGATTCTCGTTTATTTGAAACTTCATTATGCAAGAAGTCTTACTCTCTTCCTGGTATTCACTGTAATCTCCGAGAGCGATGTTACAACCCATTTCCAATGACCCTATTTCAGATCAACAGACGCCTGCTGACAATGAGCAGGACAAACCTACTGGACTCAGAAAGCTTGGGCCGTTGCCTCGGACCCGCGTATCAATCGCTGGAACATCGCTGAATAGCAAACCCACATATAATGGACTTAAATATTTGGTGGCCAAAACACGCCGCACCTGTTATTGTGTTGACCTGACATCTTCTCTTGCTCCTGTTCCCGAGATCGGTGCACAGGAATGATGCAAAAATGTCCCAAATGAGTAGACCGTCCGTCTGTTGAGGAAGACATCACCCAAATTCCCCTTGTATATGTACTTTCCTCCGAACATTCTCACTCACAGTACCCCCTTTATGTGGCATGTGCTCGTAGTGACAGTTGGCCGATACACGCTGTCTGCTGTGTTGTTGTTCGCCCCTTGTTCCGTGGTCGTGTTGTTGTGACGAGTGTGGCTTCACAATTCAGCCCGCGACCAGTCGTCCGTGAACTTGTATCTGCTCTGTGCATTGCAATTGTGTAACAGCAACGACATCAATGGAGCTGCGCGCTCAACAACTTGTGCTTATTTCCCGTTGCATGTCTCGCGGTGGTCACGTACTTGGTCGACAAGCAGGAAGCACCAACAGAAAGAAACAACGATTAATTGTAAGACGCTCGCTTTTGCTGACTTGTACACCAGATAATGCACCACGCTGTAGTGTCGCTGCTTTGCACGTGTTGCCGAATAAACCTCTTCTACGAATTTGTGCGCTCTTCCGGGTAGTTGTGAATACGGCTCCTAACTCACTAGTTCTGTGGCTGACTTTCGTACTATTCATCTTCGGTACGTGGACATTCCGTCCATTGCCAAGTGAATTACTACCGCCCACACGACTTCCCCACTGCGGAATATTACAACTGCATAACAGTTTGTGTCGGAGTCCAGTGTCCGTTGCTTAAGGCTGTCGGTAGACCGGAAAGATCTCCGAAGTCTTTGAAGTAAGGGCGGTCTCTATGTTACCGAGGTTTTTATAATTTGTGGCGGATCTCTGTTCCTGAAACCGTCTGCTAGGCGCTGCTTTCGTTTCAATTAGAGCGTTGTATTCAGCCTCGGATTCAAGGCGTGCAGAAATGCGGACAAGGTCTTGATAGCATGCACAGGTTAACTAGTAGATTAGCTCGAAAATTGCTGGATTCCCTCTTCGAACATGAAGACCGGAATAAAAGACCTCACAGAAGTTTTCAAGATCTTATTGTCTTTCCGGAATACCACCTTCTTCAAATCACCAAGAACCCTTTATCTGAAGGGGCAGCACGTGATGATCCACAAGGCCAGAACAACTAGGGGTTTGTGATTCGTTTTCTCCTACCTATTGAGGAAAGCGTAAGACAAGCCGTACTTTCGCATTCGAAGGTTAGACAGTCTAAGCCTTTCAATACAAGCTAAATAAGGTCCGAAATGAAGCGTTCTAACACAGTTTGTACTCAATGTACCCTGCAGTTCCAGCGTGTGTGCAAATCTGTTTGCATATAATTCTGTCTGAAAGCGGACGGGCGCGTACGCATTTATCTGTGTACTTCTTTCATTTGTTTGTTGGATGAAACCCTACCACGGAGTCTTCTGCAGATGTGATGTACTAATCGGACCTGCGAACGCCGCCGAGCGTATTCTGAAAGGAGTTTTCGATTCCGTTGTCGCCCGTGGGGACGCATAGGAGGTAGGCTGATGAGTTTTATTACACGCAGTTCCCTACGACTCCAACCTTTCATTGTGAGTCCAAATCATTCTATGTGGAATCCCAGACCTTGTGCTCTGCTTATTAACCTCTCAATTTCAGTTGTATATATCCTTAGAACTCGGATTCGAGAGGCTTGAGCCGTTGCCTCAAACCCGTGTACCAACCTCTGAAACCGTTGCCAATCTCAGTTGTTATCCGTGATCCATTTGGAATCAACGGATATTTTGAAGCCTACAGTATGCGCGTCAACTCAAGTGTTGAATCTTAAACGCCCTGAACGCGGCTCAGATCATGAGAAATCCAACATCACCCCGAAATGCAAATTTGTCAGTTTTGTTACCGATATTCACCCATTTTTCCGTATTCCGTGAAAATCAAATTCAAACCATCACAAACGAGAGAGAGTACTTTCGTCATGCATTGCACGTTATCTACCTGGTAGCATGCAGCTTACGACACGCAACGGATGATCATCACTCAGTTTTTCATGCGAGACTAGAGGTTATTCGCCTGGGGATACCAAATATTTTGTTTTCTGAAAGCAAAAAATAATCCCGTGCATTTTCTGCTTCTTACTTTTTGATCCACGCACACAAAATTCCATCCAAAATAATGCTTGTCATCGTCTTATGTTTTATTACTTTAATCGGAACTCAACTCACATTCATTCCATAATGCTGCGGTAATTGTTTTGTGCATGTTTGCACACAGATAATCCGGGAAAAAATGTTGTGTGCATCCACAAACCCATACGGATTTATGCAAACGGTATATTAACAATAATGCAATTGTATATTTCTCAACACATATGTGAGAAACAAGCCCGGGTATCCGCGATCACTGCAGATACAAAACACTGCGATACAAAACGAATAAGTAAACAGAAGCACAAACAAGAAACCTGCTACCAAAAATAACGTAATCAAAAAGGAAATTATTGTGGTTTATGAAACTTCGGCGCACGTAACAGGAAAATAAACCGTTTGTTTGCTTCACAGATTTAGTCAGAAAATGGGATGTTACATTAATTTACCTTTTACCAGGTTGTTTCAACTAGTCCAAGGCCACTCTGAGAAAAACGTCCAAATGCATCGTTGGAGTGTCTCGCCATCACGAGATATAACTGGTGTCCGGAAAATGTTAGAATAAGACGGCTTAGGCGAGTGTTTGTCGCGGCATTTCGCTATGCACTCGGGAGTTATTTAGGCAAACCAGAACCAAAATGTGGCGATTCACCCTCCTGGTTATCGGCGGTTCTGGCGAACTACTTCACGAGGTGGTCTGAGGAGGTTCCTATCTAGCGACAAGATGCTCAACCATTGCGAGATTCTATGGTCCGGGGGATGGAATGTTTTCTTGCGCGAGATATATCAGTGAAACCCAAGGTGGAACGCAAAATCACGCGACAAACGAAAGAGCGCAAAACTGTCTATGTGAGCTCTGTCGAACACTGTAAAATGTGGTTTCGTGGCATGACCTACCGCTTTCACGTATCTAAGAAGACATAGGCTTTAGGCATGCACACAATATTCTAGGTGGTGTGAGGCGGTTCCTATCTAGCGACACGATGTCTGCCCTGAGGCTGCTGCAATCATCAACGAATCAATCGCTCGATATGAGACACCCATTATGCTTCATTCAGACCAAGGCGCGGCTGTAGGAAACGTGCCACCTAATAGGGATTAAGAATACACGTACTACCCGTTATCATCCACAAGGGAATGGATTGATGGAACGGACTAATCGAACTTCAGTCATTCCTCAAACGACATCAAGCGGATAGATGAGACAAGCTATTACCCCGCTGTATGTTGGCCTATCGGGCATCCATTCCCATAACGACTCGTTATACCCCAGCTCACTCAACGTTCTGTCGCGAACTTAGACTCCCATTGGAATTTCTATCTCCTATCCCACCGTTAGAAACCCTGTCACTGCCTGATTATGTGAGGAACCTTCGCAAAAACCTAAGGACAGCATTCACCATGGCTCAAGGCCATATGAATGATGCTCGACGCCGCCAAAAGGAACAGTACGACCGACTCATTAGTGGCCCAGTTTATCCAGTTGGCTGATGTGTATGGTTGCATTGTCCAAAACAGGGGTCGGCGAGCCGGCGAAGGTTCATCGCCAGTGGCAGGGACCGTGCGAAGTTGTATTTGTGCGCTCGCCAACAGTTTGTCATTCGAGACCTTCAGTCTGCCTCGTCCGATGTGTTCTCCATACATTATAAGCAACATAAACCAGCCTTCCTCACTGGCCATTGTGAACCTTATGACATAATTGCGTCTCCTGGATGTATCCCAATCGTCGAACAAACAGTGGAAACCCCACCGGGAGGTCAGCCAGTGCACTGACGAATGAAAGCACTGATGACAGCGCATCAACAGGGCGGGTGCAGTGAAAAGAAATAGAAACTGTATCGAACGTTTGGAAATAAGCGCTGTGTATTTTTGTCCTTGTTCCTTGATCTCGCAGAAGACGATATCCCCAACCGAAGATGAGCGATCGATTAGAACAACACTGACATTATGAACGGGCCTCTTCTTTTTGATCCGACGATGGTTGTACACATTTTTGCTTCGTATTCCATGCTGCAATATAAGTGCTCGTCAGAGCTTGCATTGTTTTGATATTGTGAGGACTGTGTCACGGATGGTTTGCAAGTCCTTGCATTTCGGCCAATCATCCTTGTACTTCGTCCGTTACAGCTTTTGAGTGTCTCCGCTAGATACCGTCAATCGTCGATCGCAAACGTATTACAGCAGAGGTGGTGGCTCGTGGTGGCCAGAAGGGGGTAGGTGGTCATCGGCTGTAGAGATTTTATGGTTAGTTGAAAATATTGGTGGCGCCTATTTGAAAAACGCGCGACGTACCCACGGCCAAAATTGTCCGGTTACAGGAAACTTCCTCGGCAATTCTAAATTTGCAGTTCGCGCCATTGCGTGCTCGTCAAACTACTTTTCTCAGAATCATTCAGTTGTGACGATAACTGTTGTCTTCCACTGGAATAACTTCGTTTTTCTGATCGTCGAGATCTCGTTCAAAATTGTTCTAGGAAGTGCTCACGAAGTATTCGAGTGAGGACGATGAGGTTCGATATATATTTCTTTGACCATGATCATGGCGTTTTGGCTAACGCTCCGGCCTGTGTACTCATAGTTATGGTCGTCCTCCTCAGTGGGCATCCGCTTAATCGGACTGACTATTAGTAGTCTATTGTCGCTAGCCCACTTTCCCAGAAGGGTAGTTGGTTTTCCTTTAACCCATAATTTGTGGGCACTGAGCATGGGTAAACTACCCATAAAGTTGCTGTTCCTTGAAACTGCCGAAATGAACTACATACAGTTCATAGGACAGTCGTGCTGGCTGGGTAGTTACAGAACAATGTCTTAGTAAATCTTTTTGTTTTATGTCATTGCGTTCCCGTCACACTACGCTCAGAAGTAATTAGTCACGCAGATATTTGTTCTTATCTACCACTGGAACATCCTCAGCTTTTCCGATCGATACTTGAGGTTTCATTGAAAACTCTTCTAGAAAATGCATAAAGTGTTCCGGTGAAGTCGATGTAGTCCATTATGTGTTGCCGTGACTATAAGGTTCTGGCGAACGCTTCCGTCTATGTATTCATAATTATGGCCGTTTTGGTCGATGGACAATCCCTTGACAAAGTAATCTGTAGCGAACCCACTTCCGAGTCGAGTTTTTCTTAAAAAGTATTGCTGCACTCACTGCCTTTCTTCGCTCGCAGTCTTACAGGAAGTATTGCAGCTGCATTAGTTGGTTCAGCAACTGATATACGGGTTTGGGACAGAGGCCCAAGGTTCCCAGATCCAGTCGTTTTTCTTGCGCATTGACAGGCGGGAGTCTGTTGGTCTGAAAGACTCATTGAAAACAGGGTATAGCGTTGCTCTCGAGTAGCAGTCACATATAAACACCGTGAGGCGTTCGAAACGCTCTCTTGTCTATGCAGGGGAAATTGCGTTTGATCATCCTAAGAGCAGCAAATCTCTTTTTTGCCGCCATCTCATGACGATACGTGAAGGATAAGTTAGACGACAACCAGATGCCTAGATCTTCCTTCAGATCAATTTTCATGATACCTACTGTGCTGAACACACTATGAATCACGAAGGCATTACCAGAACCCCCTCCAAGTGGCATATGTGCGCACGTATTGTCATTTATTGGGATACTTCAATCGTCCGCCCAGCGCTTGGTCGTGTGGTGGATCTGAACGCTATATACAGTTCAGGTGTGTATACAGAATCAGAAAAGTGGTAAAAATTAAAAACAACTGACTCAGTAGTTCGTGAAGGTGCGTCGTTTAGAATTCCACCACACGGAATGAAGCATCCAATCGTTCTGTCGTATAGTTCCACGTAACCTTAGAAGTCACAACGGAGATAATACCGGTGACCGATGGGTTTGGAAATGCGCCGAAATATATGCGGATTCCGTTAGCCATTAACTCTCCCAAACTTCGTACACACGTGACAACGAACGCAGAGGGAGGACACAGGGCTCACGACCTTGGACGTGTGTATTTTGTTAATTGAATCAACCCATGATTTAAACGAGTATACATGTGAATTTGAATAAGGCAACAAGATGTGAGAAACAATGAGAATTATGCTGTACAAAACGCTACAGAATCCCCCCTAGAGCGTTAGTTAGAGTGTGAAAACGCTCGAAAAGAAGATGAATGACATTACTCTAAGTAGTCTGCAAAACGGACAGGTGGTTTGTGCGGTCGTCCGCAACTTGTTTGTGGTGGAGGGAGATGAAATAATTGCACGCCCTCAGCGGGGTAATGGTGTCTAGAAGTGTTTGGATGTGGGATGGATTGGGTCGGAAGGCCTGGATAAGAGGAAGAGGTAGTCACAGCAAGAGGATGAAGAAACAAGTCTGTAGGGTCAACATAGACCTTTTTAAGCGGTCAACGCTTACTGAATCGCGAGTGCCGTTACGGCTGATGAAATACTTCTATTGGCGTTCGGGCACTCTAAACTGGTTATCATAAGCTGGTTGGAGGGACTTCTTTTGTGCGTCAGCTCTGACAAACATAAAGGGGCAAGTGCGCAAGTCTTCGTGCACTTAAGTCTGCCTCGGGGTTATCCTCGTTGGGGTTGGCTTTAACCTGCTCATGTGTAGTTTCAGACGTATGACGTTGGGTCTATCTCGCCAGTGGTTCTAGCATCCGTGAACATTTCACTTGGTAGGCGTAAAGTACTGCCATAAACGAGTTCAGCCGGGTTGCGGCCGATGTCTTCTTTGACGGTGTTACGGATGCCAAGCAGAATGAGTGGTAGGTTTTCTGACTGGTTTGAGGCAGATTTCGTAGCAAGGATGACAGCTTTAAGTTGACGATGGAAACGTTCCACTAGGCCGTTTGATGCTGGGTGATAGACAGCTGTTCGGATGTGTTCATAGCCGAGTAAGTGCTGCAGGTCGCGAAACAGCGTGGGTGTGAACTGGGAACCGCGGTCAGTAGTGATGGAGGTAGGTACGCCGAAAAAGGATACCCAAGTTTCCACAAACGTCCGTGCGATGTTCTCGACTGAGATGTCGCGTATGGGCGTAGCTTGCGGCCATCGTGTGAAACGATCAATGCACGTCAACAAGTGCGTAAAACCGTTCGAAGGTGGAAGCGGGCCTACTATGTCACTGTGGACGTGTCTGAAGCGGGCGTCAGGTACACTGAAAGTGCCAGGTGTGGTGAGAGTGTGGCAGTGTGTTTTACTTCGCTGACTGGATAAAAAATGCTTGACCCATTCACGTAGGTCCTTGCGCATGGTTGGCCAGACAAAACGGTCGGTGATTAGCTTGACGGTGGACCGGATGCTAGGATGGGAGATAGAGTGGAAGTGGTTGAAAATACTTCACCGGTAATTAGAGGGGACATAAGGTCGAGGTTTACCGGTCGAGATGTCACAGTATATTTTGGGGTCGCAGTGGAGGAGCGGTAACTGAACGAATTTCAGAGACTTGTGAGAGCGCAGTTCACTGAATTCCTCGTCGTTTTGTTGTGCCGCCGCTATGGCTTCTAAATCGATGGGAGATGTTGATAAGTGATGAATGTGTGCGTGAGATAAAGCATCTGCGACCAGGTTGCTAGGACCATCTATGTGGCGGATGTCCGTCGTGAACTGGGAGAGAAAGTCCAAGTGGCGGGTTTCTCTCGGGGTGTATCTGTCTGGGGAAATGTTGAAAGCGTGTGTTAGTGGCTTGTGGTCCGTGAGGATGGTAAATTGACGTCCTTCCAACACATGTCGAAGGTGCTGTACCTCGTTTGGGCAGGTTGTAGCTTTCGGGAGAAGAAGGATAGCGGTCGGATTTAATCGCCGATGATTTGCTGCAAGACCGCACCGACAGCAGACTGAGAGGCGTCGGTCTTTAGAACTAGCCGTGCATGCTTGTCAGTACTCCAATAGCCGAGGAATGTGGCGTTAGCCAGAGCCTACTTGACGGAATTGAAAGCGGTGGTGCTTTCTAGAGTGAAGACGAACTTTTTGGGGTTATTTTGCAGCAAATCAGTCGATGGTTTGAGCATGTCAGAGCAATTGGGGATGAAGCGACAATAATAATTGACAATCCCCAAAAATCAACGGAGGCTTTTTATAGATTTAGGCAATGGACAGTCCGAAATGGTGTTGGCTTTCTCCGGTAGCGGTCTTATGCCGTTTTTGTCGATGCGATGACCGAGAAGGTCAATGGAAAAGGCACCGAAGATACATTTTGTTGTGTTGATGGTGACGCCGTAGTGGTTTAAACGCTCAAAGACAGACTTCAAGTGAGAGATGCTCCCGCTCGTTGCTTCTGGGGACCAGTATGTCATCGATGTAGACGAACACAAAGTCCAGTCCACGTAGGAATTGGTCGATGAAGCATTGAAATGTTTGTGCGGCGTTCCTGAGGCCAAAGGGCATAAGGACGAATTCAAATAGGCCAAATGGAGTTGTGATCGCTGTCTTGATAATGTCATTGGGGGGCACAGGAATCTGGTGATATGCCTTGCCTAAATCTATTTTGGAAAACATCGTTTTTCCAGATAGGCCGATGGAGAAAGCAGATGCACGGAATGGGATAGCGATCCGGCACAGTCGCGTTGTTCAGCGCTTGGTAGTCGCCGCATATTCTCAAATCTCCCACGGTCTTCTTGGGGACCATGTGTAAAGGCGATGACCACGGACTGTTTGGAGGACGAATGATTCCGAGCCGCAGCATTTCCACAAATTCCTCTTTGGCGATCTTCAGTTTCTCTAGAGGCAGCCGGCGTGGACGCGCGAATCTGGGTGGTCCTTTGGTGGTGTGATGGAAAACAATGTTTCGGCGCCGTGGTGTTGGCTGTTGGTTGGTAGATTACGGAAAATTGTTTCAGCAGCACCGTATACTGGTTGCCCTCTGGTAAAGCCGTTCGAAGGCCGATCGAATTGATGTTGGTGGCTTTACCTTGGGCGCGCAAAGTAGTGGTGGTGTCTACCAGTTTCCGGCGGCTGAGGTCAACAACCAAACCATACTTTGTGAGAAAGTCGACGCCGATGACTGGGTTGAACGTCGACAATGATAAATATCCAAGGGATATTTCGACACAGTTCGAGGTCGACCGTCAACAGGTGTTGGCCATAGGTCGCGATTTTAGAATTGTTAGCCGCCTGTAGGGTGTACTCCACGGGTTTGAGGTCGCGTTTGAATTTACCTGGAGGTATAACGCCGGCCTCGGCACTGGTGTCGGTGAGAAAACGGAGTCTAGCGGAGTTGTAGACGTAGAAGAGGCGACTGTTGATTTTTCCAGTGACAGCCGTCGCCATTACTGGCTGGCCAGGTCGTTTCCCTGATTCGCGTTTCCCTTAGGGAGTGGGCTGGCATATGCACATGGCTGGGTGTATTTGCGACATTGTCACCAAAACGTTTATGTTAATAACAGACTTTAGAGACTTGGGATTTAGAAGTAGGAGGTCGCGAGCGAGATCGGGTGCGCGAGAAGTTGCGACCCTTTATAAGACGTCCAGCTAAGTTATTCACAGTAAGTGTCAGCTGAGACACCTGGCGTTGGAGGTTATCGAGGGTATCCTGTTGTGGGTCAGTGCGAGGAGAAGGGTCACGTACATGGCTGATGGAACATTTAAAGAAACATTCATGGACTTTGTCTGCCATTTCTGCTAACTTTTTTAGTGAATTGTCAGGGTCTTGTAAAGACAAAATAACGGAGGTATTGAGCGGGAGGCATTTCGTCCATAGTTGCCTGAGGATGGAATCGCCTATGTTGTTATTGTCGACCAGGGATCTTATGCGGCGGAGTAACTAAGAGGGGGTGCGATCACCTAATTCGACACCAGAAAGCAATTGTTGCGGCTTGGCTTCGTCCGAAGCCGTGGTACGCTTTAAAATAGCAGCCTTCAGCTTGTCATATGGAGAATCGTCTGGCACATTATTTACCGAGACCACCAATGGTTTGCTAAACCCTCTGGTGGTCAAACAAAGATATGGATACCAAATATGCAGACCTTGTCTGTTCATCTGACTAAAGTGGACAGTTGTTGACTGACCGGTAGTTAACCGCGTACTCACACAAATCGCTGACCCTAAATGCTCTCCGAGATGGCAACATGCCGCAGTCAGTGGTGTATCTAACTTCGCGACATTTCTAGTTCTAGTTAGTTTTGCTCTACATTCTCAGTGAGGTGTTCATAACCGTTGTAAGTGGCTGAGTACTCTAATCTCTTCAGTTCATAATCAGCTTGAAGTATTTTTGACAGGTTAGAAGTTCAGTTCGTTAGTTATATGAACGTTACATCTCCCAAATGAGCCTACTAAGTCGACAGGGACGCGAACCTAGGTACATTCTTGATGGTAACTTATTGGAGGCAATCCAAACGGTAAATTATTGTCGCCACAGGTGAATTGTCTGAAAAACTCGAGAATCTTATTGATGAAATTCGAACGGCGTTTGCCAACTCATCACCAGTGGCACCGACATGGTCTCTTACTCTGAAGGGTCAAGTGTATAGTGCAACCATACAAGCGGCTGTTTACACAGCAGCGAAACCTAGCCACCCCACACGGATGATGGTTAGAATGTATCCATCTTCGAGCACTGTAAATCCGAAACGGAAACAGGAATATTCCACTGTAGTTTGTTTGGTGGCTGACCAGTACACAGCTATCAAGGCCTCCGTTGTACTGATTAACTCTAGCTATTGAAGAAGGTTGCCCTACACTCTACAGTGGTGTAGCTTCTCTACCTTGGCGTAAGCCATTCATGTATGTTTATCATGAAGATATCTAAGAAACCACGTGGACCGATTCCGATTTCACGAGTTGTTATTGGGTCTGTCGGAATCATCCCTCAGTGATTGTGTTGATCCAGTAATCCCCTGTACAGAAGTGTCCTTAAAGATAAACCAGAATTTTTTTTCAAAATTTGGACTAATCCTGCAGAGTTCTCTATTGGTATCTCTGTTCGTGTATCGAGCCTTCTCGGCGTCAGAAGTAGGTTTTGAAGGGAACACAATGAACATTGCATCCTGATTGGTGATTTTTGGTCTGCTATAGCGTACGATTTAAAATAAAGCTATTTGCCGATCGGATTGTGCTGTTCAGATCTATCATAGATGAACGAGTATATTTTTGAATATTTTCATTCTTGTTAGACGGGCAGTGGTAGTCATTTACCACTAATGACCAGATTAATGCTTAGTGGAGAAACGTGCTTTGTCACAGGTGAAAATGTTTTCCAATGGATATCCTGCTACGTAGATTTGCAATCTGTCTACTCACTCACCAGCAACATGCGAAACAGTGGCGGATCCACCCTGGACCGACACAGTCTGCATTTGAGTTTGAACAGCCAACCAGCACTGACAACGACTATCCCAATGCCAGTTCCTAAACTATTTCAGGTTTTTTTATTCAAGTATGCTTCCTGCTACAGGTGGATTATCCGATTTGACTTTTGACCACCAGCTATGCACGTCTATATCTACCACATCATACTGACCTTGGCAGTCGCACATCCTACTCGCTCTGTTGTCGGTACCATTATTTCATTGAATTCTCAGCAAATCCGTAATCGCGTTTCCATTCACCATTTGCATTCTGCTATTTAGTCGGACTGATATGAGTGAGCATTGTGCGGGTTACTATGACGACCGTGATGATATCAGTCAGTGGAAGCACCTAATGCGAAACGGTGTACTTCATCGGCATGTTTCCGAAACAGCTTGCCTGCTGTTCCTGTCGCTAGTTCGAATCCAGCCGAAGCTAAGCTTTTCCGCAACTTAGTCTCTGTCAAAATAAACTTCGGTGATTGGGATACTTGAGTCTTACTGAGAGCGTCAATCAGGAGTTCAGCGAATTTTGTAGGTTTGACAGATGAAGACTAACTTCAATGCTTGGTTGCGTAAGGCAGCTGAAATTCCAACCGGTGTTCATGGTGGAGTTGATATCAAGGACGCCTTTTATTCGGATCTAGCCGTAACTTCTCGGTCGATGCATGGTTCTGGTATAGTCATTCTGGCCGGAGATATGAACGCTTACATCGGTCGTCTCGATGAAGCAGAACCCCATTTAGATCGTGAGCTTGGGATGGTATCACATCGCTCGGATAGTGGCGGGCGACTGTTGGAACTGCGTGCTGAGCTGAGGTTATTTTTAACCAGCACAAGTTTCAGACACCAAGCACGTAATTATTACACTTGGTGCCCTCTTCTTTCAATCAGGTCTGTTCTCAGATAGACCGCATAGCTGTTAGTTATAGGTGGTGGGGCCCATTCAGGCCCGTCATTCTTGTTAGAGCACATAGATGAATTCAGATCATGCTTTGGTACACTAACTTTTCGTTTTTACTATTGCCGGGCAACGGTCTCACTGACAGCAATGGCTAGTTGTTAAGAAAAATTGTCTGTCTGACCACCACCTTGACATGGTGATCGGGCTTGTATGCTGTTTCGATCCGGAGGGCACCGCTGACTAGGACTTCGGTTCTTCCAGGTACAACATTGTCAGACAGGCTACAGGAGAGCAATCAGACGGACAACAGATGCACTCATAAGATTGTATTTCGCACCACTGACCTCGTAGATGTGCGTAGGTAGTGAGGCACGATCCCATGGACAGAACTACACAAC
>QNGE01007412.1:7677-23349 GCA_008508345.1 Paragonimus westermani | reverse complement strand
AAGCCTGACCACCACGCCAAGGTAGCAGAAAGGGTCAGGCATTCAGACATACGTATACACGCACAGAGGTACCTGGTTCTAAACCCAACTAGTCAGTGCCGTGGCTTGAGGCATCGGTAACCGCGAAAATTAGAATCACAAAAATACAAAACTTCGATCAATTGAAATAGACAACAATCACCGGAGTGCAGGCTTGTTCACAAAGCAGTGGACTGCTGAGTCGGATAGGGCTTACAAGTTCGGTGAACTTGAAGTTTCCACTTACCGGCCTGAAACTCAAGAAACGGACAATGTGTTAACGACGCATGACCAATTCAATGTCTTACCACCTAGCGGTTTTCACGAACCGTGGATAGTCCTAGTGAGGAACCTACTGATTAACTTAAACTGAAGTAACCGACAAGTGTCCAACAGGGAGGCTTAATCTGAAATGGGTCAAATTCAGCTTCAGTAGTAAACGCTCATTTAATACATGTTTAAAACATGCACAATCGATTAGTTCAAAATCATGTGAAATGAGGACGTAAATCAAGCTAAGCACAACTGCATGGAGAATAAATCCCTTTTGATAACAGTAGGTTACGTTAGAAGTTAACTTATTAGCAGGGTAGTGCCGTATTGACTAGATAGTGAGTTTACCCGAACTTGGATAATGGTATTTGAAGTAACCCATTCGACTTCGGAACGGAGACTACGGGATTTATATTGAACACGATGAACTTCGCAGTTGGATTTGAACAGAAAGATGAGAAGTAAATCATATGGTTTTTTTCCTAAGTAACGCTCCGTATGTTCAGATCGCACACTAACTGGTGTAACTGGTTTTAAGCAAACGAACAATAATACACAAAACGGAAGCCATGAATGAAGAGATGGCAAGGCGAAACGGCGCGGAAAGTATGGTAACTAATAATGGAGAATAACAACTGGGTTAGTTGCAACGTGGGTGTACGTTAGGCGTTGCATCGTGAATGAAGCCGGAGGTCGTCCACCACCATCCGAAGAATCCAGGAGCTTTGAGTTGTGCTTCCAGCCAACTTGGAGTATGCTTCTACGAGTGGCCGGTTATCTACCTGTCTACCCTATGCAACCCCGAAGAACATAAGAACAAAACTGTACAGAGTTAGCGTCGAAAAGGCCGGAAACGCACTCTCCAGTTTGGTAACACCCTGGCTATTAAATAGCATAGGCCCTGTGCGCCCAAAAACAATTTACGTTGATGTTGGGGCTATCCTAGAAGTCGTCAGCCCCGAACGTTGATCCTCATATCTTCCGCCCCGATCGTCTGTCCTAGAAATTGTCATGACCTATTCCCGGTAGAACTTCCTCTCGGTGTTTCCAACTAGTTAAATGGTTGTTTGGCCAGAATGTGTAAAATGCTACTGCACAGAACATCAGATAATTTTAGTTTTTTTTTACTGTTTAACTCGTATGACCAAAAGTCGGTGTTATCTTGCGAGATGCACACGAGAATAGAGATTTGTAGGAACAGAGTAACAAAATACCAACCAGTAATTCTTCGCACCAACCCCAATCGACTGATATATTGACGCCAGAGTTTTTGAAGAAAATTTTCCCAAGGAATTGCTTTGGCCAAAATCAAACAGATGGGGATCGTGGGCAGACAAACTAGCAAGGCTAGTGGATTCATATTCTCCATCACTTGCAATCCTTGATGGTGTCCCAACACTTGCATCACAGTAATCGCTCCGTAGGTTACCGCAGACCAGTAGACTGATCCGACCACCAGGCCACCGGCGAAATAGCAGGACAGCACTCGAGTTTTAGAGTCCACAGATTCCAAAATCAAATAAGCTAAACCTTTAGAGAAAACAAACAGTAGTAGGGATGCTAAACTTAAGTGGATGAGACAAATGATACAGCAGAGAAAATACAAGGCGGAACTCGATTTATTATGAAGTTTTATTAATATCTTACTGGTTACGTTAGCAATCCTAGTTGTAATATCAACTATGTAAGTGTGAGCTGGACAATAAGCGCTACTAACGAGATGCGGTCAGAACAAAACACTAGCGAGCGGTTCGGAATTGAGTTGATAAAATGTGGACAGTACTCACAGATGGAATGGACACTACAGTTAGCATTCCTCGACAAGAGATACAAAAGTAGAAGTCTCCTCTTATTGGAGCGGACCAGTAAGGCATATTTCTGCCGCAACAGGTAAGTAAAACACAAAAGGCATTCGCGCAACACAAACATGTTGACAATTACACCGTTGACCTCACCTTGAGCACGACGGAGTGATCACACATACAGCTTCAACCACAGCTACTTACAAGACTTGGTGATCCTTTGCAGAAGACAATAATCGTCCCGTTGACTCCTATCGACGACGGTACGATGAGCAATGCTACTGTCATTGATAAATACCTGAAATGTAACTTACCACTGATTGAAAGACGCTCACATTTAACTGAGGCTTTCGCAGTCAGACAGACTTTTGAGCCAGCCCTTTCGAATGGATGTATTTGAGTGGCCTTGTGCGAAATCAAAACAGACGGCTCCAATTAAACTTCTATCATGGTGTGAAAAAGCGCCGCATTGATAAACACTCAAATCTATGGATCACCTCGTTCGATTATCTCCATTGGTTGACGGCTTTTTTAAGATCATCGGACGGCACGCCATTTATCTCGTGTCCGTAATGCTGATTTTTGATTCAATGACGTTGCTCGGTTTGTTGGTCGCTTCTTGTGGTATTGGTCGTGGTGCTTGGTCGCATCAGTCGATGCACATCATCATCTGATCACCTTATTGCAAGATTATTAAATTGTACATGGCTTTGCAACTTCACCTGAAGTTGCATCTGTTCCAGCCAATAATCAATATTAGCTACCAGTACATCCGTCGTTTTGGATTCCGATGATTCATCGATATTGCCCACAGTAAGAATTTCGGTTGCAAATTCGTTGCAAGCAACAGGGTATTTTGATACAATACGTTAACGCAAAGATTGTTGTAACCGCTAAGACTGTAACGACACACCAACTATTAACATCGGAAATCGCATCGTCAGAATTTTCGGATCCCTAACCCCTGGAAAATCCCAAATTGCTCCAACTAAGACACAAAGCAGAGAAAAGCATGAAAAACTAAGTTATTCGCCCTGTTTGAAATTGCTGCACAATCGTGTTTTAAGTATAGGTCGAAGGTCTTTGAGGAGAAAGTGAAGTGTCCAGAACCTTCTAGAAACGTTCCAATCAGTGTGGGTGGTTAGTTGACATCTAAGTAGCAAGTCTGGACAATTATGGAACTTCTGTGGTAGTGTATCCCAAATCTGACTTCAGATTTGAAATCTGCGGTTGAAACTTACCATCTTAACAAAGACTAATGTTGCATGCTCAAATCGGTCGACCTCTAGTTATGCAGCAAATGTTTTTCAAGGTCTTCTGTGTAACTCTTTCGAAAATCTTCAAACTCGCCAGAATACTTCCACCATCACTGGCGGCAGTCGCATTCTCAGCTCTCGACCGCATCCTTGGGTACCACGGATCCAGCTGCTGTTGGTCCCAAAGATGGCACACAGAGTAATAGAGAAATAAATAAGTACGAATGCAAGAAGAAAAAGAGAAAAAGCAGTGGGGCTTCACACAAGGAATATAGTTGCGAATACAGGTTCACCACTGACCACGACAAAATGCCACACCATAGAATGTTTTCAAACGGTGGTCGCGAACTACCCAACCAAGTAAACGGCACCTACCAACCATACTCAGCGAAAAATTCAAGGCCTTCACAGCTCGCGACCACGTCATCGACTGACTGCTTTGCAGTTTCTTTTAGTCATCGACAACAACAATAAACAATGCACCGTGCGACAGACACGCAGCCGGCATACGCAGTATATGATTTAATCAATGAAGAGCGGGCAGTTTTATCAGCCCAGTTACTGGTAGCAAAATTGCATACTTCCTAAACACTCGTCGACGGACTGTGGGGTTGAGCGCAGTCAGCCTATTTGATACGAGTTAACCGGCTAAATCCCTAATCCCAAGTGCAAAACTAAGTGTACTCACGCATTGTAAATTAAACAGTTAATAGACAAGTGGACGTCCTTACGACGCCACGAGAAGGAATTTCGCGAATGCAATAGACGCTTTTGTTATCATCATGGGCACCTAGTCGGCTTTACGAGAGGCTTATGAAATGACACTACCTAGGTAGAAGAAGTGATCGGCAATCTCAAGATACCTGCCTGTAATAACGAAAACAGTCAGCGCCAGCCCACTCTTATAACAATATTTTTAACTTCCAAGTTGTAGCCGTATCAGTTGATTTTAGAAAGCCATTCATAATTTCAGCTTATCACCCGACAGAAGCTCTAGTCCGAGATTCTTCGAATATGTGAGTGTTCCTTCACGAATATCGTCCACCACAAAATTGAAAAGGAAGGGGGAGATAGGGTGCCTGCAACGAAAGTCATTTTGACGTGGAGAACTCTCGAGACAGCAGTATTCTGCACGCAGAATGGACAAACAATAACATCAACAAACTGACATACTTCACTGGGACACTTCCGCAATAGAGATACACTCAAATAGCGTGTTGGGCAACGAAGTCAAAAACTACCTTTAAGTCCAAAAATATCACAAGTGGTTGAGAAAAGTGGCTCCGATCCTCCAGTGTTGCCACGAAGTGAAAATATGATCAACACACCCGCGACCACACTTGAAACCTTACTGCTTTCCTCCCAGCCAATCCATCACACGACTGTCTTCGCGACTGTCTGTCGACAGCCAGTGCAACGACGAATCTGGAATAGTACCCGGCTATTCCTCGATAAAAATGGCTCCCTCATCTCTCGCTCAGAGAGGTAAGCCGCACAGTATGTACGCAGACTGTTCTTAAGTTTGCGTTTCAGTTCACGGTGGTCTTCGACATGTTCGGAGCCACTGTTGATCAGTAGACGGTTGTTCGTAAGCCCTGTTGAGTCAGAAGAAATCCACTTCTGTCGTATATGTGGTGTTCCCTTGGAATGGACCTCCTCACAAGAGGTCAACATAGCCGCTGAAATTTCTGCTGAGTGATCAGTTGGATCACCCTAATGTTATGCCCGATCAGCGTTGTTTGATGGATGTTTCGTGCACCCCTTGAGTTTCCACTAAGTACTGTATATCTGCAAACAGAAGATCTCTGCGCAAGCGATATAACTAAACCGGCGTAAACAACGGCATGATCTGAGTGGTTACTTTATAATGGGGAAAAAACTTCAACAGAGTGACGCCACCGACGGCTGATGGCGGCGTGAACAATCTGCGTCTGTCATCGAGTTACGTTGGGCGGAATTCACGTGATACAGCCGTCATTTGTGCTGGAATGCACCACTCGATATATACGGTCCGTGAGGTGCTCAACCGTAAAAGTCGAGCGCCATTATCAGTGGGTTGTGTACGGATATACTAAATGAACATACCTTCCAAGTGCTTCTCATATGAAGTAAGACAGCCGAGACATGCGCCTGTAGCACCAGCAAGCACAAAGATGTTCGTATGATTTGTCTCGGAAGACCAAAGAGGGCATCGTAGACGCTCTTGACAGTATGTGAAGTGTGATCTGTTGGGGCATAAGCAGATGTGACGAATAAACATCCTCCTGATGTGGTTCGGTAGACTTTGAATGAAGTGCTAAGTCTGGTGACACACAGATGACCATTCACTAAGATCTCGTCGAGCTGATTCTGCTCTGTCTTAGAGATCACTGGAATCCCCATTCTAGCTTGACCACGATATTCGGCTTCATCGTCACTAGAGACCCCGGAAAGACGTTGCCCACCCATAACATTGTCTAAGGGTAAATTTAAGTGAGGGACAATGGTAGGATCGTAAGTGTAAGAGACACAATAAACATCCGATCCCATATTCGACAGGATGCTCGCCATTGCGGTTTGCTGACCAATTTGTCGACAAATGGCATTGAGGAAAGCCTAGTAGGGGAATGCAACCCGGTTCCAGTAAAATAGGTAGTACACTTGAAATAAAGGCATATCCTTCTTAGGAATTTAAAAAGCCTCCCATTCAAAGCTGGAAACGCTGTCGTTTCAGGCGTTTACCTTTAGTGTCTCCTCTTTCAACAAAGAGCCTCGAGTGAAAGAATTTTGACCTGACCCGTAAAAATCAACAGTGTACGCGTCCATTCATATTAACTTGTGCCAGAGGTTAATGCCTTTCTGCAAAATCTCAATCTGTACTTCCGCTGTGAACTAAAGTTTTGTGTTTCTGTCCAATTAGTGCTTGTTTATTACTAATTGCCGTACCTCTAGGCATGAACCGTGCCGACTGGATGTAATCAGGAGCAGTGACAATCTGTAAATTTTACTCGACAGACAAAAACGTCGGAGTGGTATGGTGTTACACCTTCTGAAAAGAGTGCAACGAGTTCACGTTTGCACATGTACACAGTGAGAATTTCAATAATGTGATCAGACCTCGGGCAGTGTGAGAGTGCGTGATGGGTGCGCCATGGATTGCTGCTCAGTTGTCCACATGCGCACGGCCACCATCTTTGGATAGACAGATCTCTCCTAATTCACGTGCCCATGATTTACAACTTTGTGCGAAAGGCCAAAACAGCCCTCAAACTGTAAAGGACGTGTATGATCCGAGAGACTTTGATCGTCACAACCACATTCGGTAACAGTCGAATTAGCAACGAATTCAACAGCTTAGACAGCAGCATACTTCGGTCACACTGTTCCATGTGCATTGGTGGCAGACAAGAACAATACAACTCACGCAACCATTTTGTCAGAACAGTTGTACAGAATACTGATCGCTCCACACAAACAATGCTGAAGTGTAAACCCCAGAGACAAACAACGAAATGAAAGTCAACTTTTCAAGTGGCCCTTGTGAAAGGTTTCTTATGTTGCTGCCTACTTTTGGGACGAACAGAGCCGATCTTTGTTTAGAGGCTGCTGTAAATACGTAAATGCAGTCCAGAGACACACGACTCCATCACCATTTTCGATACTCTGTTTTTCATACCCTTGGGACCGATGTTGCGATTTCAGTTAGAACCGAATATCCGAATCGATCGCTTGTCGCCAAACAGGGTTCATTTGAGCAGCCAATCCGGTCTCAATAGCTTACACCTGGGCAACGATAACAGGTTCCTGATTTCGTGCTCAAGCCCTCATCATCCCAGTTCGGCACTCAAAATATCACCTTGTCACCTGGAGTCTTGCATCTTCATTACAGGCGTTGGTCCAAATTGACTGTATCACAAGTGGAAAACGTAGTGAGGTTGTGTGCAAGATTACCTCTCGTTCTAGTGGACTTGCTTAGACTGTGACCACGCGTCAGTCTTTACCAACATGTCGAAGCGTTTAGATGGTGTCACAAGGAGAAAAACCAAATGGGTATGCGAGAACAAGCAATCGGGCACAGCAGTATTAGTCATCTGTCAAACCAAGCCCACAACTTGATTAGATTCAACCCCACACGGCAGCTTAGATCAACAGTAAACGCGTTCACGGTAGGCTGTTCACTTAGGTAATACTAATAATCGTGGGCTAACTCGCCGTACTGTGAATCATCGGATGTCCAACTGTTCTCTCGAAATCCTCGGTGCGCGTCAATCAATGCCAGCTGACACAGAGCACCAAAAACCACGATCTCGCAAAAATATTGCCGAAGGATCACGAAGCCTGACAGTTTGGAACGAACGTGAAATAAAATTAACTGTCGTATCCATACATTCCCGGGAGCTATTCAAATTTACTCGAGCCACCGACGCAGAACGGCGCGGTACCAGTGAAACCATCTGTGGGGCAGAGGGTCTCCCAAAATATAACCCACGAAAACATTAGAAAAACTAGACAGAGCACTTCTAATGGCAGCTTAACTTACCCCTCATTTCAACTGTCTTTAGTCTTAAACATCCATTTGTGCTCCGTCGATTGTACCCAAAAAAACTTGCGGAAACGAAGATGAGCAATGAAACCCACATTTTTAAGCATCCGAGGGTACCGAGATCAGATAAGTTACCCCAAGTTCTTCTTAGCTGTGGAAAACTCGATTGTTTGGAAAATGTCCATTCTTTTCTCAAAAATTTGGAACAGTCAGGAGTTTCCTCTTTCCGAGAGAAGCCGACGGTCACTCCTATCTCTATATAAGGTCCTCACAACGTTTGCACCAGACAGATAAATTAACCGGACTTTAGTCACGCCTAAGTAATTGACGTCTGTCCTGCTTCATCGGTTATTAGACAGACGTGAAGGGTCAAGAGGAACAAGTAGTTGGGGCGTTAATCTAACCTCCGTCCTCTGTCAGTCAACCGAACACGGAAACTGTATTCTTGAACATCAGGACAACCCTCGATCCCATCGACAGAGCTGTTCTCTAGAATTGCCTGTTACAGAATGAGGTGCTTGAAATGGGTTTATTCTAGAGAAAAAAGTAGGATGAATGGTAGAGCGTCATCAAATGTTTCCGTCCCCAGTGGACTGTAACAACATTAGCCTATTTCTCCTCTTTTCTGCAACCCTACAATCAACGATTTCCCATAAAAATCTCTGGATGAGCTTGTCAACGGTCGTGTTGGGCTTCTCTCACAACAGCCACAGACTCACACTTCACCGATGATATTGGCGGGTCAAGAAGCGTTACACTGCTTAGCGGTTGCGGTATCACATGGTGTATCCCGCACCGTTAAAGTGCGCAGCGTTCCTTCGAGGCTGATGGGGGGAATTGGCGACCACTCGCCGTGGGTGGCAATCACCTACATTTAGGTGCAACTATTGCTTACTTTGACAGGCGTGCCACAGCCGACAGTGGTGCTAGAGAAACGACCTCCTTAGATATCGCTAAAACCCGATTGGCAGTGGCTAATATGATATTCTCATGGAGCCAAGTTAACATCTCTCGCGTCAAAGGAAATGATATACAACGCGAATGTGCACGCGTGCCCTATGGTTACAATATTTTTTGCAGGAGATGCTTGTGATAGTAATCTGTACAACACTGTCCTTGAGTAGAGGCAGCACAAGTGAACGTGTAGTTGGAAACGACAACTAGGTGTTAAGTAAAGCAGTCTTATCGAGCAAGCTGTGCGTGGTATCTTGTTCGTTAAGTGCTTGGCGTTGCAATGAAGTCGCAGCGACCTCATTGCAACGTCAAAGCAGTCTTACTTAATCGGTAAAAGTGGTTTGCCTTCGTTTTACGCATGCCTGCTGGGCGTCTACCAAATTATGTCCTGTTTGCTTTCTATCGATATGGATGGAAAGAAAACCGTAGGCCGGACATCAAATTTACTGTATACTAGCTTTATTCGGCTTTCAGACTACGGTAGAGAAAAAGCCGTCGTTGGCTGAAGACTCCGAAGAATGCAAGTGCCAACCAAAGCCAGTGGAACAGATGTCTGCACGCTTATTGTGGTGGCTCATACTTTGGTCATCATTATACGAATCTTATCAAGTCTTTCACTACAAGATACTTGAACAAACAATTAGTGTTAAAATCGTGTGCAATGAAAAACTGGTTAAAAAATATCCCGCAGCACTCTTAGACTGCGCACGGCTTTCAAAATCATTAATTGTAAATCCTTCACAAGCTAACTCACTTGCTGGCGGATACACCAGTTCATATTCCACTCCACATGCTCGACAAGAGACAGGGGTTGACTGGCCGGTACCGGATTGCTGTTCATCAATCCAACGCTGAAGACAACTTTGATGAACCCATTTAAGCGCACCTCGACAACCGCAAGGCCTACTCCAGCATTCACTGGCGTTATCATCTAAGCCGGAATCTAAACAGACCCAGCACACACGATCATCCTCATAATCGGGTTCCGGTGATGCAGCAGTCGAACTCATCGTGTTCGTGTAGCGAACATTTGATTCTTGAATTGGATAAACGTCAGATAACACGAGCTACTGACTACAATTAAACAGTTCGATTGTTAACATCCCCTTTCAACAAAACGATCACTCAAAAATAGTCCTCTTTGGAAGCTTCATAAAGAAATGTGTATATTCGAAACGAACTCTAATACGGAAGCCAGTATGATGTTACGAAATGGAAAAATACAGAAAGAACCAGCCGGTATATCTTATTTATAATAAATCTCCCTCATATGCGTCACTGGTTGCGATTCTGTCACACCTCATCAACATTATCATAGACAGCAATACATTAGTGGTTCACACTAATGCTTAACTGCCACACAACCATGAAGAAACAGCAAACCCTATATAGAAAGAGAGAAGGAAAAAGAAGGGGACGGGAAGGGACCTAACTACTGAAAATGACTACGTCCATATTCAAACATTCAGCATCAAGGTGCCTACACCTTGCAAACAACACAACCGAGCTGCAAGTGAGAGTAAGGCGTTATCAGCGAGACAGCTTCATTACGGCTTTCACTGCCCCGCGTCATTAAATGCACTCACTTCACAGACAACTCGGATAAACAACGACAACATTCACGCCACTGAGCTCGACTAGCCGCCATCTCGCCTAGAGTCTCCAACCACCGTCTCTGTGAGTCGCGAGGGCCCCAGTCCGGCAGCCGAACACGACCCACAGTGGCAAACCTCTTCGTGAACGACTTCATTTCCCTACACCAGGCCATTATCTGACCACCTCGCACCTTACACCAGTCGGTCGCAGTGTCAGCGAACAGTGCTCGGTGTGGGACACGACTAGCTGGCATCCTTAATACATGACCTAACCATCTAAGCCTGTGCAAACGTAGGGATTGAACAAAAGAACTCGTTTGGCAATCACTACCAAACACCCGCTTTCTAACCTCTTCGTTACTTACACGCTGGTGCCACTCGATACGAGCGATTGAACGCAGATTCTGTCACACCTAGTAATGTATGTGACCAAAGATGCTCTGAATTGTTGAATCTCCAACCTAACAGACGCTCTGAGCAGACAGAGGCAAACCCCAAAGTCAGTTGTATCTCCGACAGTCCGGTGGCTATCCCAGCTGGCCCCGGATTTAGGAGATGCGACTGGACGAGTCAAACGATAAGGGTGACGTGAGGCATGTGTTCGAATCAGTAAAACTGATGACGAGGGATCGTTATATGTAAGAAGTTCTGAGTGACAACCATAAAGACACTTCAACGAACAGATTTCGCTGTTCGCACAATGCGATTATCATACACCAACAGTTGCATACAAACAGTGACTGTCAAAGATGGATAATCAACGAACGCTCACCACTCGAATACACCAGTTTTCACAACGTAATAGCAAGACCGTATGCATTGATATGAAGTGTTAAGGAGAGCTCGAAATACTGTCCACAATTGTTTTCGTTTGAATTCAGACAGTGGTGTTTTTAGCAACTAGGTTCCATCCCGTCTTCGTTTTGTTTTCTTATCAGGGCTTATTACGGCTTTTTCTTTCATCTAGAGGTGCACGACAGCCAAACATCAACGTGAGTCATTGTCGCAATACTATCTACAGAGATAGCCAACTTTTGGCAAACTAAATGACAATCATCCTCGCACGGTCGATCGTGAATTTAAAGAAACCACAGTACAATCAGCCACCACTGGAGAGGGTCTGTGAAGGACTGTCAATGAATCTGGAGTATCTGCCTTGACTCCAACTGCGTGAGTGCTCGAGTTGGATACGCACTGTTTTAGTGAACTATCGCAGCGTGATCTGCAATGGTTTGATAAGGCGAAACTGAAAGAATCTGGGAAGTCAAAGAAGTACCAAACATAGCTGTCGCTTGGGTTTATAAATCTATCAACCAGAGATTCGAGGACTTGTTGAGCATACAAGAACAATGTCATGCATAAAGCAAGTAGTACTTCGTGTGGCACCACGGAGCATTCAGACGTCGGTCACTAGATATCAGGTCATTCTCTTGAACCACTTAATGCTTGCTCAGAAATTTCACATGGGTGCGAGTAAAACTTGGGTGACCAAACAGCTTAGTCAAAACCTAGAACCAACTTCAACGGAGCTGAGCAGCCTGGTGATCAACAGACGCAAATAAAGCGGAATCAGCCAATGCATCGGAGAGTTTCCGGAAGCTAATCAGACTCACTCCTGTTAATGTCAGTAAAAACACTAGGAATAAGCCAGATAATCCGCAAAGCTATTGAGAAGTTACAATGCCAAATGGAACGGTCGACGCAAGGGAGCTGAGTGCGGGTATCCACCTTGGGTAACTAGTTCGAAAGTTTGACCTACGAGAGAACAGGAGTATTAGATTTCTTTGAGGAGTTCGCCCGGTCCAAAAAAAGTACAAAGTATGATTCACGTGGCAATGAGGGACATTGTTAGCTTCAAAGTGAAATGAATGTGATCAAAGCATTATCAGGTTCTTGAACAGCAAACGTGCTTCGATCGCGTAGGATAACATGTCAGCGGTCAGCGTCGGCTGCTGGATAATAACAGCGCTCTCTGTCCGAAAAGATTTAATATAAACCCTTCTCATCATCATCATCACAGACAGAAATACATCAGCTTGAACCACTGATACTTGACTGTCACACAGCCATGAAGAAGGATAGCAAAGCGTACAGAGGAAAAGAGAAGAAAACGAGAGGAGGACGGGAGGAGAATTAACTAGCAAAACTAGTTACGTCTATATTCAAACATTTAACATCGAAGTGCCTACAGCTTGCAAACAAACAACCGAGTTATAAGTGAAAGTAAAGCGTCATCAGCAAGAAAGCTTCCTTACGGCTTCCACTGCCCCGTGTCATTAAATGCACTCACTTCATAGTCAACTCGGACAAACAACGACAACATTCACGCCACTGAGCTCGGTTAGGCACCATCCCACCTAATTTCTCCAGCCACCGACTCTGTCAGTCGCGAGGGCCCCAGCCCGGAAGACGAACCCTGTCTACAGTGACAAACCCTTTCGGAAACGGCCTAATTCGTCTATGCCAGGTCATCATCTGTCCACCTCGCACCTTACGCCAATCAGCCGTAGCATCAACAAAGTGCTCGGTGTGGCAGGCGACTAGCTGGCATCCTTAATACAGGATCTAACCGTATGTGTGTGCAAATATAAGGACTGAACAAAAGAATTCGTTTGACAAGTAGTACCGAACACCCGCTTCCTAACCTCTTCGCTGCTTAATAGCTCGTGCCACGCGATACGTGCGACTGAACGCAGACATCGGTGGTCGAACACCTGAAGAGAGCTTACGTCTTCTACCCTACGTGGCCAATTTTCGCTGCTGCAAATTAACACAACCCACAATGTGTACTGAGATCACCTTCGACGTCCCCAAACTCCCTGTGACGTGAGAGTTGCCTTGTGCGTACCACCACGCCGGTTCACACTACCTTGTGAATATAACTTTACTACAAACCACTAGCATCAAAGTGTGTTGGTGCAGGTATCGCAGTTTTACTCGTAGGTGTATCATGAACCCGCGTCATCTCTATTACATCCACTAGGATAGAAATGTTTTAGCTATTACCGTTGGAAACGCCGCTTAACCAGTCTGACGTTTGTTTGAATTCTGAAGGTCGACTAGAACCTCCGTCGACGTTCGTCCTCTCTGGCGGATGCCGTGCGGTTGTGCTCGAAGTTCTCCCACGTCCAACTCCCTGGCACCCTCAATTGTTGCGTTGAAGTCCGTTTGTGAACGGTGAGTGAGTCAATCAATAAAGTTTATTTGAAGATTCAACGTTGTATCACTGCCACCTCCGATTCATGTTACCGTAAGGCTGCAGAAGCTTTGAGAGTACGAACCTCGGAACTAGCACCACGACATTGGTGAGCCAGTTTCAGCAATTATCTTCAGTGCTTTTTATTATTCAGTGCAATCATAATAAACGTTAGGTTAAATAATTCCTCCCATATTTCCATACCTAAATACATTTATACATAGCAGTAAACGTCGACTATAGTTTCGCCAGGTTCTAAGCACGCAAATTCGTTCGGAATAGTCTGCGTATATATAGATGACGCGGTCAGATATCTCAGTCTGCAAGTCGGAGCTCGCCGAGGTAGATGCGAGGGGAAACGCCTCAAGCTTTCGTGTCCCTGATTATGTTCCGGACGACCCAGAGTACTGGCTGGCGCAGCTTGAGCTGCAATTCCAGTTAGCGCGCATCACCAGCCAGACTGCCAAGTTCACATGCTTCGCTACCGCAGTGCCAATGTCGGTCACACCCTATGTCAGAGATTTAGTGATTAGACCACCCGAGAGCAACCCTTACGACGCACTGAAGAACGCATTCTTAGAACGTGCTGCCGTACCGGAAGAAAAACGACTTCAGCAGGTCCTTAGCGAGCTACAGCTAAGAAATCTCACTCCATCTCAATTGCTTCGACAGTTAAAACAGGTGGAACAAAATCACAGAATTGACGATAAACTCATGCGCAACCTTTGGATGCAGAGGTTGCCCGACTTTGTGCAGGCAATTATTTCTCCATTCATGTCGACGAGTTCCTTGGATGATTTGGCAAAATCGGCCGACTCAGTCATCCAACACCTTCCCAGTAAAATGCATCAGGTGGAGACACATACAGAAAGCATACCAGTCGACTTAATAGCAAAAGTGGAAGAACTTTGTCTAGAAATCCAAGCTCTTACAGCTTCTCGCTCTCGCTCCGCTTCCATGGAACGTAGCCGTTCTAGGTCGCGTTCAAAAATGGGATACTGCTGGTATATTCGGGACCAAGGCACGGAAATGCATTAAGCGGTGCACTTTCTCAACCGCCTCGGGAAACGTAAGTGCCAGCAAGTAACGGCGACAACTGTTGCTGGCAATCCTACTCCTGGTCGCCTATTTTTCTATACACAATAAAAATTCCAGGTTGCGGTTTCTAGTGGAAACCGGTGCTCAAGTCATTGTCGTACCACCTAGAAAAGAGGATACGCCTCCACACCCTTCAAGCTCCAGGCCGCCAACGGAACCCCAATACGCACTTTTGGCACACGCTCCTTCACGTTGGATGTGGGTTTGCGGCGTGCTTTTTGTTGGGAGTTCATTATAGCGGATGTACCATATGCCATTTTGGGCATGGAGTAAAGCATTGTGGGTTGGTTGTCGACGCAGGCCATCATAAGCTCCTAGGTCCTCTAACGAGTATATCCACTATAGGGACTACTTTTCCGACGCCTGTCCTCAGCCCACTGCTTGCTGAACCAAGCGGTGATGATAGATACCGAGCGGTATTGCATGAATTCACAGCGTTGACCCGTCCATCTAACGAGCTACCTGCCGTCATTACGGACGTGGTACATCGCATCGAAACGAACGGTGCACCAGATTTTCAGCGACCGCGAGGACTGGTACCAGACAAACTGCGCATCGCTCAAGCTGGATTTCAACATATGCTGGACATGGATATAGTCCACCCCTCAGAGATCTATGCGCCTCTCCTCTACATATGGTGCCAAAGAAGACAGAAGGCGAGTGTAGACAACAGTTTTGCTTGACGGTTGGAAGAAATCAGCTGGAAACCTTAAATGACAACCATGGACGGTCAACAACCTCCATGACTACATTATCCAACATCAAATCTAAGTAATCACAGCAATCCTGCAGAAGCACTTTGCATTTTGAGGCTGCAAAGCGCATTCCGAAGTATTTTGCAGAACGCGAAATAGCGTCTAACATTACTTGTGCCGATTGAAAGTTGTCAAACAGCAACACCTTGTCGTCAGCATAATCAAGATCGGTCAGTCTTTCACCAGGTAGGAGGTCCACGCCG
>QNGE01007411.1:0-23366 GCA_008508345.1 Paragonimus westermani | reverse complement strand
TTGACAGGTATCGTGCAGCTTGCTTTGCATGCCAAGGTGTCGCCGTTCATTCATGCAAAATGATACTTAATATTCGGAGTTCCAGTAATATGTAGGGTTGCCCTTACAAACGTGAGATACGATGTCGCCGAATGCATTCTATGCGTAACTTGTCTGTAAAGAAATTGATCTTATCCCTGGACGGATAATTTTTGTTAACTATTTCGATGCTCGTTTTAGTGAGCAATTTCTTTTCCAGCCTGGAAAAGGCGCCCTTTCGACACTTCAGCATAATCGCGCTTCGCTCTGATTCCGTGCATCCTAATAAAGAGGTTCCAGAAGATTCCCATTTTTACATTCGTCTACAATTCGGTGACCCACAGAAATATTTGCACCAATTTTGTATAGGTGGATTCCGTCTTGTGTCCGTTTATGGTTCCTCGCGACCACGATTTGAAAATATGGGATACCAGTGACCCCCGTGCAATATAAATGGATCTTGAAGCAATCATGCGCTAGTTGCACGTTGAAATAACCCTCTGAATAGAAATATGTGCACGCACATGCCCTTGGTAAGGGACGTGGTCACACCTTGCCAGTTCGAGTGCACCGGTCGAGGCAGAAATCACACAATTCGATATAAACCGTGAGTTGAAGTTTGTTTTACTTGCGTTCCGCTTATCCTTATGAGGTTTTGACCAAGATGGGATTCGCCACTTTTGGAGTAAATGACCGCGAATTTCCTTGTACTGACAGAAAGCGTTTCGAATATTTCACGGGGTCTGCATTTGATAGCCGTTCGAGTATGCAATCATATTCCGTATGACGAATTGAGGAAGACCATACTGACTGCTGAGTGTGTCCGGTGGGTGGTTGCTAAGTAGATCGTGCGCGATATTTCCTGTAGGAGCCTGTCCCTTATTGTCGTCTGTCATGCCTGTAGACTGTTTTCGAGAAAGTGAAACCGTTGCGACTATACCTGTTTACTTCGGGCTTCTAGCCTAGAACCTTCGCACTTTTCTCGCCGGTTAATTTTCCGTTTCCTGTATGCTGACCATGGTGGGCTTAGTAATCGGGGTCGAAAGGTAGTCTCGTCTCATCAAGGCCGGCTGAGTACTCAGGCCGCTCAGGCAATGAGCTGTGGTGGAAATCTACTCGATTCACCAATCATCCAAATCCCGAAACAACGGAGGATCTGGCAAATGGTCAGTTCAAACGTCGTGTTAAAGGTACGTCAGGATTGGATGAAGAGTCGCATTGTTATGCCTTCCGTTATTCGCCAATTTACTTGATCCATATTGTGTCAATTTGCATGTGCAATTAAAATCGGCGAATGACGGACTGCGACTTCTTAAATGCTGTTGTCCATTCATAAATTCGGCTCCTCAACTCATGAATAACAACCGTTTACTGCTACCAGTACCAGGTCTTCTTATTACTTTCGTGGAAGATTTCAATTCAAGTACGATTTCAAAGGCTATTCGAAGTCCTTAATTCTGAGTATCACATGGGCATTTTTCGACAAGCAAGGTATTGCGTTCAGATCTACTTATGCAACGCATTGGACGTAAATTTTGTCCGATATCGACCAACTTTTCGACGCCCTTCTCCAGCATCTGCATGGGACACGTAATCGGGTGTATGTATGTTATTGTGTGGGCTGTTGGCGCGAGAGTTACTTATAACCAAAAGATAATGACGCCAATAAAGAACATGTATATATAACACGTAATGAGAGGTGTGACATATATATAAACAAATAATAAGCTAGACAACCAAGTGTTTGAACTTACCAAAATCCAGCTAGCACTGTACTCATAGTTGTTGCAGATCACGGCTTGAATACACGGAGACTTGCGGGGGGTTCAGAAAGCTGGGTTGATGTCAATATAATCCTTGACTCGCAACTTCTCTGCCGTGTGAGCTTGTAGAAATCCTCGGAATCCAGATCCTCTCGGTGCAACCGTGTACTACTTAGTTCGTCTCCTCCAGTGCGGACGTGACTCTGTTGTGTTGTGTCTCACATCTCCAATTCTTCTGACATACAAGAGAACCCGGCGGCTTTTGGTTTGACCATAAACATGATCAATAAAAGTTTCAAACCATGAGTGTGATAATCTGTGCGTGTGTGTAGAGGGGGAGGGGTGACAGATAAGATTGTACAGGCACCTGCGGTTTCGGAATGATTTCGATGGTCCACCGTGTCAGGTGCACCATGAATGAACCCGTCTGTTGCTCAAGGCCACTTCGCGTTTAGGATTGTAGGGTAAAAAGTTCACGAGACATCGAACCACGCTGAGGTAACAACTGCGATGCGTCGATGTTGTTGTTAGCGCGGAAACAGAATGTTTGAGTTATAAATGTCCTGTTCGAAGTAACACCCACAGGGTGGAGAACAGAAACGGACCAGGAATGAAACGTTGGATACGTAGCCGCAGCCGTCCTCTATATTAAGGCGAGCTCATTTGACGCGTAGACGACAGTGTAAGTTGTTAAGTTGCGACCATAACGTCTGAAGCTGATCACCGTGTTCTTGGTAAGAATGAAGTCGGTCTGTTGGAACCGCGTGACTCATCCAAAGAGATGCTTCAATGACATCTGGATAAACGAGGTCAGCGTCAATATGGAGATAAGCTGATTTCCCCCACTAGTAAACGAGTATTGGCAGAGTAGACGTGTGAGACCGGTGCACTCAAACTGGCAAGGTGTGACCACGTCCCTTACCAAGGGCATGTGCGTGCACATATTTCTATTCAGAGGGTTATTTCAACGTGCAACTAGCGCATGATTGCTTCAAGATCCATTTATATTGCACGGGGGTCACTGGTATCCCATATTTTCAAATCGTGGTCGCGAGGAACCATAAACGGACACAAGACGGAATCCACCTATACAAAATTGGTGCAAATATTTCTGTGGGTCACCGAATTGTAGACGAATGTAAAAATGGGAATCTTCTGGAACCTCTTTATTAGGATGCACGGAATCAGAGCGAAGCGCGATTATGCTGAAGTGTCGAAAGGGCGCCTTTTCCAGGCTGGAAAAGAAATTGCTCACTAAAACGAGCATCGAAATAGTTAACAAAAATTATCCGTCCAGGGATAAGATCAATTTCTTTACAGACAAGTTACGCATAGAATGCATTCGGCGACATCGTATCTCACGTTTGTAAGGGCAACCCTACATATTACTGGAACTCCGAATATTAAGTATCATTTTGCATGAATGAACGGCGACACCTTGGCATGCAAAGCAAGCTGCACGATACCTGTCAATCTACGGAAACCCAATAGAGATCCGTTCATTTTCAAAAGATGCGTTCCAAGGATATGCATTCCAACCTATGAAAACGTCAGCAGCATTCCAGTTAAAATTCTTTATAACTTCTCCTTCCATCCGATGGAAAATTGGCCAAACCATGTAACCGTACTTGAGGTGGAGCCGAATAAAGCTATCATAAAAATGCTGAAAAACGGTGGAATCAAATTTTCTGAGAAGTCTCCTGAGTGACCTTAACGTGGAAATAGGGTTGGGAACTAAGTACACACCCGCCGTCTGCCTCAAGTTGCAATTACAGAGGAGACGGTGGCGTCGTCAAACGCACACGTAGAATAGACTGCCTCGAAGATGACAGCAACAACCACTTTTTGGGGACTATTCTATACAACACTTTCTGACCGTACTAACTAAATCGGACCCGCAATCTTCATCTTTTGTAGGTCACTAAACACACGCCGGCGAACAGCCTGCTTGCTGGCTTCACCACAACGTGCCTTGGTCTTTTGGGGGATAAAAACCCTATAAGCTGATTCCAAGACGAGACTGATAAAACGCTGTCTACTAAAACTGTTCATTGGTTTACACGCGAAAAGAAGACGCTTTATCAGCAGACAGAGCTGAACGTCACACCGTTGCCAACCATTTGCAAATAATGATGAACACCGGTAAATTTTCCCCCAACAGTGTCCACTCATGCGCCTAGACCTGTGATGAAACAGTAGTGTCTTTCTTGTCTATTTCGCAAACCTGACGGACCCTCCAGGCTCTACCGCTTGCTGAGAAGCAGCTGGCCTCTGACTATCTCCCTCGACTGCTGATGGACAGTCAAGGATTTGCTTAACTTCACGCTGATCGTCATTCAAATTTGGTCGCAGGCTTTGCATTCAGATAAAATTTCCAGCCAGCCTATTTTGGAAGGAAGTGAAAGACTCAAGATTCGCTCTCAATAAATAATGGATCCACGAAGTGTACCAATCCCGAAGCTGATGGTTCGAACGAATACAACCAAATGCATCAGTGCCGTAACGTTGGAAAGATCGAGCACAATAGAAACCAGGGTACACATAAACGGAGGACTAGTATTGGGGAGTGCGAAACAGTTTCTCGCAGGTAAACGGTGTCAAGATTTGGCAGCACATCATAAATGACATTCGTCGGAGAAGTGATTTGTCGCATTCATAATTCTAACGGTTTTGTCAGTCTCCGCAAAGAATGTTGGTGATCACTACCGAGAAGGTTCGGAATGAAAAAAGAGGAAAGGAGAAGTATGGGTAAGCACGAGAAACACGATCACTTGCCTTTTATAAAATATATAACAGTCTTCGAACACCTGAAACAGGCAGCCATTCTTAAGAAAGCATCGCCGGAAGTGGGAACGTTTTCCCTTTTATACCCGCAAAAAATGAAGGTGTGAAGCTCAATGTGGTATATCCACAAGTAGTGAGAATAGGAATTTAAAGGTTTACCGTTTTTCGAGAACAAGTAACACCAGGGCAAAAGTCAGGGAAAGGCAAGAAACGGTAGGGTACATTACATCACAGTTCGCTCAGTTATTNAACTGGCAAGGTGTGACCACGTCCCTTACCAAGGGCATGTGCGTGCACATATTTCTATTCAGAGGGTTATTTCAACGTGCAACTAGCGCATGATTGCTTCAAGATCCATTTATATTGCACGGGGGTCACTGGTATCCCATATTTTCAAATCGTGGTCGCGAGGAACCATAAACGGACACAAGACGGAATCCACCTATACAAAATTGGTGCAAATATTTCTGTGGGTCACCGAATTGTAGACGAATGTAAAAATGGGAATCTTCTGGAACCTCTTTATTAGGATGCACGGAATCAGAGCGAAGCGCGATTATGCTGAAGTGTCGAAAGGGCGCCTTTTCCAGGCTGGAAAAGAAATTGCTCACTAAAACGAGCATCGAAATAGTTAACAAAAATTATCCGTCCAGGGATAAGATCAATTTCTTTACAGACAAGTTACGCATAGAATGCATTCGGCGACATCGTATCTCACGTTTGTAAGGGCAACCCTACATATTACTGGAACTCCGAATATTAAGTATCATTTTGCATGAATGAACGGCGACACCTTGGCATGCAAAGCAAGCTGCACGATACCTGTCAATCTACGGAAACCCAATAGAGATCCGTTCATTTTCAAAAGATGCGTTCCAAGGATATGCATTCCAACCTATGAAAACGTCAGCAGCATTCCAGTTAAAATTCTTTATAACTTCTCCTTCCATCCGATGGAAAATTGGCCAAACCATGTAACCGTACTTGAGGTGGAGCCGAATAAAGCTATCATAAAAATGCTGAAAAACGGTGGAATCAAATTTTCTGAGAAGTCTCCTGAGTGACCTTAACGTGGAAATAGGGTTGGGAACTAAGTACACACCCGCCGTCTGCCTCAAGTTGCAATTACAGAGGAGACGGTGGCGTCGTCAAACGCACACGTAGAATAGACTGCCTCGAAGATGACAGCAACAACCACTTTTTGGGGACTATTCTATACAACACTTTCTGACCGTACTAACTAAATCGGACCCGCAATCTTCATCTTTTGTAGGTCACTAAACACACGCCGGCGAACAGCCTGCTTGCTGGCTTCACCACAACGTGCCTTGGTCTTTTGGGGGATAAAAACCCTATAAGCTGATTCCAAGACGAGACTGATAAAACGCTGTCTACTAAAACTGTTCATTGGTTTACACGCGAAAAGAAGACGCTTTATCAGCAGACAGAGCTGAACGTCACACCGTTGCCAACCATTTGCAAATAATGATGAACACCGGTAAATTTTCCCCCAACAGTGTCCACTCATGCGCCTAGACCTGTGATGAAACAGTAGTGTCTTTCTTGTCTATTTCGCAAACCTGACGGACCCTCCAGGCTCTACCGCTTGCTGAGAAGCAGCTGGCCTCTGACTATCTCCCTCGACTGCTGATGGACAGTCAAGGATTTGCTTAACTTCACGCTGATCGTCATTCAAATTTGGTCGCAGGCTTTGCATTCAGATAAAATTTCCAGCCAGCCTATTTTGGAAGGAAGTGAAAGACTCAAGATTCGCTCTCAATAAATAATGGATCCACGAAGTGTACCAATCCCGAAGCTGATGGTTCGAACGAATACAACCAAATGCATCAGTGCCGTAACGTTGGAAAGATCGAGCACAATAGAAACCAGGGTACACATAAACGGAGGACTAGTATTGGGGAGTGCGAAACAGTTTCTCGCAGGTAAACGGTGTCAAGATTTGGCAGCACATCATAAATGACATTCGTCGGAGAAGTGATTTGTCGCATTCATAATTCTAACGGTTTTGTCAGTCTCCGCAAAGAATGTTGGTGATCACTACCGAGAAGGTTCGGAATGAAAAAAGAGGAAAGGAGAAGTATGGGTAAGCACGAGAAACACGATCACTTGCCTTTTATAAAATATATAACAGTCTTCGAACACCTGAAACAGGCAGCCATTCTTAAGAAAGCATCGCCGGAAGTGGGAACGTTTTCCCTTTTATACCCGCAAAAAATGAAGGTGTGAAGCTCAATGTGGTATATCCACAAGTAGTGAGAATAGGAATTTAAAGGTTTACCGTTTTTCGAGAACAAGTAACACCAGGGCAAAAGTCAGGGAAAGGCAAGAAACGGTAGGGTACATTACATCACAGTTCGCTCAGTTATTTTGCCCTTAATCGGACCCCTCTTCGGAGGCTGCTCAGACCGCTGGCTCTGCAATACAATGGAAGGAAATAGTGGTTAGCCGCGGTTTCAATAGATACAACGCGCGTCTTCTAAGTTTCGATCTCACTTCGCAATTAGCACTAGGTTGGGTGACCTTAAAATACAATTTTCTCCTTGGGCAACTGGTTATCGAGGGTGGAGATGGAGAGGTGCACATTCTGTACACATCAGAGTGTGGAAAATCCACCCGAATCAAAAAGATGCCCGAATACATAAATAAAGCATGAAATAATGTGATTCCACATAGAGAAATTTATTTTCTGTGAGCATATTTTTATGTGCACTTAAATGCATATGTATGCAATGGATGATCCAGGATGTTTTATATCTGTAGTCTGCAAAACCACAATCTAATAATTTAGAATTATTATTCAGAGGGTTTTGTCCGCCGTGTATGGTGTGCGCATTTGTACACCGCACTTCCGTACTGGCAGCCAGGCGACAGTTCTGCTCCTCCGTTTCTTAGCACTTGCAGCTGTCTGCAAAGTGATAATCCAAACACTCTTGCAAGTTTCTCGTTGAAATTCGTGCCGGTCATCCGCATACTGCTCAAACTTCGAGCGCATCACCCTGAATACATTTCTTAACGTGCTTCCATCTTTCGCTGCCATGCAGATTCAACGTGCGGGAGTGATTTATCGGTAATGAACCATTCAAACTCCATGTGATATCACATGTTGCCGAATTAACTGAAGTAAGATGTTTTTCACATGAATTAAAGAGGCCATTCGTACCATTTTACTAAAACTTTGGGTCACGTCCATTTCACCGAAATTTCCCAATTATTCATGTATGAAAAAAATGCTTTCGTTGGAGGTACTACGCATTCTCCTAAGCATGGACCCAGTGAAACGAGCAGAACTGCCACCTCACGGCTAACGCACACGTCTATCCGGGTTATTTATCTTTCTCGAGTAGGCAACACTTCATATGATGATGCCATTCTCGTACACTTTGAAAGTGTATTAGGAGTATTGTATCGCCCTATTCTTATTATGGGCGGCTACAATGCGCTAAGCACCTGCTGATCCTCAGTGCCCCACCGGCATCGCAAGAGCAGGTTTTCAACATCTTCATCGGTTTTGATATGACAGAAAGCACAGACACAGGCTGTTAGCGCCCCAACGCTCTATCATTCTGGTCAGATTTAGCCAGTGTTGAACACAGTTATCAAAAACGAGAGCCATCCAATGGAGACAGTGGTCATCAAACCGCAATTAAGGCACGGCGACCAGCTTGGAATTGATTAAGTGGACTCGATTCATATTGCAGTTCAAAACGGAGTCAAAATGTGGCTGACTTATCACTTCCACTCCAACTATGCATTCAGTCTTGTAAGAAGCAAGCCGAAGGTTAAGATCCGATTAGTCGCTAAATTCGTGGACTAACTTGGTGAAAAGTGGAGACACCGTGGGACACCTTCCTTCGGAATTAGGGGTTCCGGCGATATGACTGTGAAAGAAGAAAGCGTTAACAGGCGTGAGCCAAATAGCCAGTGAGATATAGGTTGGACCTACACCATTGGAAATCAAAATGGCGCCAACAGCAGAGCAGCACTCTGCGTTACACAGTTGGCGCTCGGCGCCCTCGCGCCTCATACGTCGCTTCCCTAATTACTGTTCCAATAGACTAAAAATTGTCTAGACAGCGTTCATCACAGGATTATCAATGATGTAACCGCAAATCTGGTAGTGCACTCTTATCAGCTGTCCAAACAGACATTCCGATCTAGCGTTCTCCTTAGTGCACAGAAATGAGCCACGGTAGCGCTCATCTTCTAGTCAGTTCACCGGCACTTCATGACTTGTTTTATTCCACTCAGCCTTAATATCACTCTATGCAAGATAACAGAGCAATTGCCAAAGCGCGCCATCCACAAGCAATTTTCATTAGAAGATCTTTTCCCATTTACCCAGGGTGGCTTTCATCCTGAAAAGTCTTGCGTAAGAGGCATGTTCATGGGTAGTTTAAAACCAATAACGTACGACGGCCATACGATATGCCAGGTTCTCCGATTTGGCTGTAATTTCGACTGCACTAACATGATATCCTAGAAGACCCGTGTCTGGTTTGCATCTTTTTTTATACCGGAAATTTTGCAAGTTAAACCCTGAGCACACAGCTGATCTCCCTTGTTGGTTTAAGCGAAGACTCCTCTTTTTTGAGTGCGCAAGAGAAAAACTGTTTTGTGATAAACCGCTGAATTATAAAGCAAAGTTCACGGCAACGGGTCTCGAACTCGTTTCAATTTTTGTGCCGGTAACAAATCTGTCGAACTCCCCGCTAGCCTTGGGCTCACAACCGCTCACTTTAACGTCCCCACCTTTCACCTGCACATCATTCTCTGAATCGCTGAATCATGTTATCAGAGACGATTTGTTGTTTGCGAGGGTGAATGCGTCCAGTGTTTGACGGTCACCGTGTGTTTCTTGGGATGTTTGCGTCCACGCTCCTCGTCCACCCTTATTCCATCCACGTTGACTTCCTACGCACAAATCTCTCTCAGCAGCAATTGGTAGAAGCTATTTTTTCAGTGTATAGTGCACGGGTTCGAGAATGGGTCAAACTACCCACATCCAGTCGGTTGGCTAATTCAGATGTCCGGTGGTTTTATGTTTACCTGAAAGGCAGTCATTGGGAACAGGTTGTTGCACCGGCCTTGGTGGTTATTGGGAGTACTGAGAACATGGTAAATTACTAATCTAACGGTTTCTTAAGCAGGTGGGAATCAGATAACACTTCGAGACAGTCCTTAGAAGAGCAGCTAACAATCTCTAGTTGAAGGTCGTTCGATTATTTGGTAAATCCATGGAAGAACTGTTGTATAAGGAAGGTCCGAGGCCGAAGCTTATAGAGCTCCTAGTCGTGACCTCCTCGATCGTCGTCACTTACTAGGATGGAGAATTTTCGCACGAGCCCTGTGCTGAATAGAAAGTGTGTAAGAATTAAGTCGCCGCGGAGTCTTCAAAACTCAAGTAGATGAAGGTCAACAATTTCGAGGCGAGACTCGTAGGGGAGATGACGTAGGCCAGTGAATATTTTGGTGGCTACACACTGGACACGTTCAATGGCGAGTACGTCTTTCTTCAGACTGGTATAGACGACTTGGTTGGCATACTTGAGCCAATAGGCTGACGCTGCCATCCGCGTTGCATGCGAGGCAAATTATCTCTCCAGCGAATGTAAATTTCGGAATATACTTAACTTTGACAACACTGTCTGCCTACCGGAGTTTGTTTTCCGGTGGTTTGGCCACTCCTACACATATCTTCGCCCACTTTTCTGTATATATATATATGTTTCACTCAAATTACCCGAGTTGTGTTTGATCGTGTTCATTTGAACTGTTGGTTCTGAACCGTGGAATCAGTCAGGATATACAGCGACATGCAGTCTAGTGGGACGGCCGGAAACCCCCTGATTCGAACCGTTCGAGGCAGAATATTAAAAGCTCATTTTGATCAAACTAGATCTGTGCATGAATAAATGATTTTTAGCATATTATACGACTTACAGACAGGTGAAATCTGAGCACAGAAATGAACAGACGGCGAGTGATAGCCGATAATACAATGACCTATGCAATCAGGCAGTGAAAAATAGACAAGAAGAGAGGAAGGGTAGTAGTACGTAATCTCAACGCGGATGTTACGTGTAACAAGGTTATAAATGTTCACCATGCATTTATTATTTCCGGCACTGAAGATTATGAGGGACACAGATTACACCAATTGGTATAAGTATGGAATTAGTTGAGGTCCGCGTTGCACAGGCCGTCGGTCGTGGTTGGGTGGCAAAGCGGTAAAGTCGAAGGGCTTCTTGTGGATTTCCGGTTGTTAGAATCTCCTGGGGGACTTTTGTCATTGCATCCTCATTTAAGCTTTCAGTAACTCGTATGTAAGTTTCACTGATTCTAGTGTAAAGCAGCACTGACCCAGAAACTTTGATAGGTTTACTACTTGGGATTATCGATATTTTTCTCCTCTCATTTTTTTACTATCCGTATTGCGCCTAAGTTTTTCACGGGTAACAAATTTGCCTCGACGGTCGCTCATCTTTGATGAGATTCGGTTACACAGAAGGAGAGGAATTTGTTACTGTTTGCGAAACTATAGACGCGATTATGCTAGGCTAAACCTGCTGATAGACGTCACAAGCAGACTGGGCGTAGCTTGAAGAGTCACCGGACGTCCAGAATCGGAGACTCGCCTACGTATGCTCGTGTATACCACCATGTGACTCCGGCTGAACATTTTTGAGGAGTACATCCATCAGAAAACAATCAGTTTAGCCAGCACCTTCCCGCTCACAGCATGCGTCCCTCGTACATTAACGCCTGCCTGACTACCCTGACTAGACACAATCAAAACCCCCCGCCTCTCATACCGGCCATCAAACTGGCCTCAGCGGAACACACGGAACGGGGACGCAATGAGCGCGGTTTGACTACGTCTGAGTAGTACACACCTCTCGTCTGGTAGCGCAATCAAAGAGCCGACAGCTGTAACTTGTATGTCAGAATCATACAACTCTCCTCAAAACCAGAACAAAAAACAAAGACGTGCCCAGGCGTGAGCAATGTCCTGAGTTCTCTAGACATCATCTCATTATCGGTGACGTTGCCAAAAACGAAGGCACGTCGCCCTATTAGAAAAGTAGGATCAGTTGTAATGGGATCCCTTTACGATCTATACAAGCTGCAATATGTGGGCTGTTCAAATCTCGCCAAGACGGACGTTCTTGGCTAATCCGTGTCACACTTGGCCGGACAAAAGACGACGGAGAAGTTCTGTTGACGGCACTTCACCTGACACACCCAAACAATTCTAGCCTCAGCAAAACCTGACTTCCTCTGGGGGTCAAATGAATTGGGCAAACAGCATAACATGATCTCATAAGTTCCCACTACGGTCGAACGCGCACTCTGGTTGTACACGACATATGGGAATTAAATGATGCATGTGCTTGCTCACCCACAGACACGACGTTGGCCAGTGGGAGCTTATCCGAGTTCGGCCAAACCTAGAAGTAGACGAATTCAAACATGACCCACGAAAGACCTCCGGCGCTCTGCACACTTGAACCTTATTGGTTTATGTGTATTCGAGCCCCATCCGCCACACGCCTTACGGACAATAACAACGGTAGTGAGAACAAGTGACTCAGTAGAAGCGCATGGTGCATTGCCGCATTTACAAGCATTTGGGTCATTTCAAAGTGCATGGACGAGTGAGCCGTTGGTCGTTAAAGCCGCGACCAATCAGACCACACTTTGAGCCTTGGCACGAGTGTGGGACACAGAGGCGGCCTTGACGCATATACAACAACTATCTCACTCTCAAAGCCACTCATAATCACCCTAGGCATAATATAGGGTTAATCCGCTGGAAGACGATCTCCCATTTTGTGCCCCACCTCACGCAGACAGATCAGGGTCTGAAAGTAGAACTACTGGTGATCATTTCTTTCCTCTTATCCCTATCCTCAGATCACTACTTAACACATCGCGTCGAGGGTAAGCGCAACTTGGTCGATCCCCAGATCACAGTCAAACCTCAGGACGCTAACAGGTGTAGGCCTTCATCGAGTCTCGTGTTTGGCCATGACCCAAGAAGGTGTATCCACCATGCGACCAATGTGTGATAGCATTCAATCATTCTGTGGCTAACACCCGAATGTCCCAATCACGGCTGAACTGCGACACGGCTGTAGTAAAAGACCTAACTGCGACAATCACCTTGCGTTCAACGTTTTGCTATGGCTGGAAAAGCAAAAGAGGTCAGTTCGTCACTCAAAGGCGGTGAAGGCTCGCTTGCTCCTTCAGCGGCCGTCAAAAAGGCACTGTGCGGAAGTGTGCACAGTGACAGTCCTGGCGCCAGAGAATCGTAAATGCCTGAGGACGAACCTGAAGGGACGCCGGGACAGAGGAGAAAAAAGGTAAGTCGGAAATTTTTATCTAGGATTTCCAGGTCAAGCGAACAATTCCTTGAATCCGATGGAAGCCTCTTATGTGACCCTTGCGCACTTTGAACAGGGGGAACAGTAGGGTTTCCGAGAGTGCCTGCCTCCACACTCCTTTCCAGAGATATTGGAGCAGGCCCGTATCAGACGACAGTTGTGAACTTAAACGTTCGGAGCCTCTTAAACAAGATACATAAGGTAGAAGAGTGGGTTAGGATTAACAACCCCATAGTCATAGAACTTGTCGGGACGTGGTTAATAGAGGAAGTGATGGGCTGTGACTTCCCTCGTACGGATACACTGTCTTTTGCCGGGACAGCCCAAGTTTTATTGGTCTGCGAGTAGGCGGAGTAATGTTTCTTGTTTGTGATAACATTCCTGCTAATATCGCGCCAGCCTGAGTTGACATAGACGATACGTGTGAAAGATCTTGGTGCGAGGTGAAGTTAACACTGAACAATTCTACCACGATCAACGTTACATGCCGCTCCCTCTGATCGTTTCCAGCCCCACAGTAGACGATCTGAACAGTTTAGGGACAACCGACCACCGCTTGATATTGAAAAACTCCAAACACCCGGCCTTATTTGGAAAGCCAAACGTGCATCAGTGGTTCAGACCGTTTTTCTGAATTTTTGCTCCGACCGAGTTCAACCAAAATTGCATAAGTATTTTGCCTCCATTGGGGAGTGGCCATGCGCTATCGAACACGTGATGGGCAAGGAAAGAACCGCTGAAAACAACCACCCCGGTTTGATAGAATATCTGAAAAGTTCCAATCGAAGAAGTGAGGGCGGCCACGTGCACCTTCGACTGGGCAACATTATGGTCGCGTTTGAGACGAACTTGTGAGTAGTTGGAGACAATCTGCTAGCTGTCGTGGAAAGAGCTTCACCGATTTCTTGGAGTCGGTTTTAAGTCTGAAAGGCCACGGTAGTTCGATGCTGACCTACTTACTATTTCGTAACTCATACGCCAGCAGCGTATGAGTCACCAGGCTGGTCATGGGTATTTCGCTGCGTGCCAAAGGACACGGAAGGAATGTAAGGCCGTTAGGATCAGAAAGTGTCAGCAGTCTGAGGAACAGCTGGCCGCGAAACAGGCGGCAGCACCCAAGGGGCCCTGAGAGTCCATCCCACGACTCAAAAGATCAAGGCGCCAATTCCTGTAATGATGGACCAGCGTGTGAACCAAGTTACTGGACTTGGACAAGGCTCATTTAATGGCCAGGTATAACGCTCCGATCTGCTTCCCTGATAACATGTAGCCTGCCCTGCTTGACATTGCTGGGCCATGCCATGTCGAAATAATAGTTGCCGTTGATAAAGTGAAGCGCGAGCTGCGGCTGATTAGTGTCAACAATTCTCCTGGCCTGGACAACATCCACCTTCCACTGTTATGTGAACTGGCGGCGGGGTTACCTGCGCCCACGACGACACAGAACAAAAGCAAGCTTCCAGAGTATAAGAAACAGAAAATGACTGTCTCTATGTACAAGGGAGCAGAACTGTAAGAAACTGGCAACTACCGCCCAGTAAGTCTGAAAAAGTGGCAGGGTGGCTGTTAGGTTTTCGTCTACAGGAGCACCTTGACCGTTTCTCAGTCCTTAGTGAGAGGTGGTGTGGATTCTAGAGTGCTCCCACCTGATAAACCTGCTTGCAGAAAAGCGATAGGTGGAAACAAGGTCTGATGGCAATACTCTGGACGTGGTGTTTCTTAATTCCAGTAAGGCTTTTGACAAATTTTCACGCAATTATTCGATCACCAAGCTGATAGAGTGCGCTGCCAGCTCGCCTATAACAAACCGAGTAGCAGACTCTTCCTATCGCTGCTAATATCAACCAACACTTATATGACTGACTGTCTGTCCCAAGTGGTGCGCCACAAGTGTCAACGCTCGACACTTGTTGTTATTGGTTTTCGCAAATGAATTACTCTTTGTTGAGGACAAGAAAGTATGAGGGCCAGTCTCTTAAGATGGAGATCACTTGTTAACAAAATGTAATAACGAACGAATTATTGAAGTGTTTGTGTCTGACACCCTCAAAACATTGGCTTACGTCAGGCAGACCTGTGGTGAAGCTAGGAAGATGCCTGATGTCCAGGGCGGCCTCTTGTTTACCCTCTTTGCCCTGAGCGCCACATTTTTCCCCTGTACACAAAGTGTTGTGTCTCAACTTGATGGAGTGGGGATGGGAGCAATGCGTAGGGTTTTCGGGTTAAGAGCCCTCTTATAACCAGCGGCCACAGTATCTGAACACGTACTTCTAGAATGGTCTTGGACTCCGTGGTGGCCTTGTGATGATACGCGGCATTTTGCAAGGTGACATGGGCGAGGACGCCAGAGCAGACTTCGCCCTCCGCAATCAGCACAGATTCCGGAGTCATCTTCTCACGGTTATAAAGCAGTGATCGGGACGACTTTACTCTGTGCTTCATCTGTCTCGGTAGGCCGTTAGTAGCTGGATGCGTCACAAGTAGAGGTGGTGATAGCACCCAGCCGTGTCTCACACGGTCCCCTTGCACATAAAATAGAGGCCTATGGTGTTCAAAGAGTGGTCCTCTGCTGTATTGCATTCTATTTTGAAAACCTGACCTTCAGATTAAAAACCGGATTGGACCCCTCTTCTTTCTTCCAGATCTCCGCTGGAGCTCCTCAAAGATCGGTATGTGGTCCACTGCTGTTTCTGATGTACATCGATGATCTTCCCGACATTATTTCTAGCAGCGCTGTCCTTTACGCCGGTGATTTAAAAATCTGGAATGTGCGTGACTGACCGTAACCGTATTAATTGCTGGTCAGATGACTGGAGGCTTCCTCTAAATGACAGCAAGCGTGTGCACATGTTCAGAGGAGACTCCGGGAACCTGCTCGTGATGCATGGTGTAAAAAGTGTAGTAGATTTAACGAAAGTTGACCCTAGAAAAGACCTACAGACATGGTTGTTGCCTAGCTTATCCTTCACTTACCACCATCAAATGACTCTCATAAAGGGATTCGGGATTCTTGGGATGATAAAGCAAACCCGTTCCTGCGTAGACAGACATGCCTTCCATACGCCTTATGTGGTCTACATAAAACCACTGCCTGGGTGTGTTAGTCAAATCGTACACACTGGTTTGAAAAGAAGCCTGCTCTCAATGAACGTGTTCAGCGAGCAGCCACCAAATTGGTCGATGTATTGCGGCATTTCCCCTGAGATTATCGCCCTGAAACTCGTGATCTTTATCCACTCGAGCCTCAATGGCTTCGGGGTGACTTGATCCTTACATACTTTTTGTGTAGCTTAGTAAGCGCGCAAAAATTCTCTATCACAGCAGTTGATAACTGTCGAAGAGATCACGGAAACGAGCACCATAAGCTGCGAACTCGGAATTTCTCTGAGCAACAGATCTTTTATAGGTTTATCAACCACTGGAACGAATTTGTAAACGAGGTTGTAAGCAGCTCTTCTAGGGACTTGAAGAGTCGTTGAATCATTATTTTACTCTGTTCTTTCTGGCTAGTATTCTACCTTGCTGTTAGTACCTTCTGTATCACCCTAGTGCCGTAAAATATGTTGTTCTCAGTGTATGCTTTTCAAGCCACCAGGACACCGCTGACATTAAAATGGGTAAGCTGAATAAATCAGGGTGACTCCCGAGCCCGCACACGGGACTGTCATAAAACGGTCGGTCGTCCTATAAGTGTCCTGTATGTTTCTCGCTGGGTGGAAGTACAAACCCACAGTTGAACGCCTAACCACTTGTTTACATGGTAAATAATTGTGAAATGTTAAGGGTGACGCATACTGCGGGAAAATGGCAGCAATTCTTCCACAGATTTTTATTTTTTGTCAAAGCTGGTTAGCTCATTGTTCGCGAATTTCAAAACGATGTCTTGCAAATGTTCCGTGAGTTCTCGTGATCGAATATCCACCGTCTCGCAGGGATGTACAAAATGAAAGACATTCATGAGCGAGAAGAAAGCGTTGGTGAAAAAGATGGTGGTGTGCTTTAGGTATTATTATCACAATCCGATTAAGATTCATCCGGGACAGGAAGCAACAGGATTGAAAACGGGAACACGCAGGCGGAGGTGGATATAGCGAGTATTTTCCCGAAAACTGATGAAAAACAGTTGCTATCTTACGAATTACCCGTCTTCTCCATTGGGTTAGTCTCAGTCGAATCTCCGTTAGATTGGTCATTGTGTAAACTAAATCAACTTGCGGTAACCGCTACGCTTTCCATTTAACAGCCGTTCCTAATGTGACCGAAGACCTACTGGAAATCAGATGCTCACGCGAATTCGCCCGAAGCATAGCGCTCGAGTATAGCACGTCAACGGCTGTGATCAATATAATGCTGAGCGGACTGCATCATTCATATCCACACTTGCCGGAGAATGCAAGAACTTCGTGGGTACACCCAGCACATCAAAAATCAGGACAACATGTGTCGGACATTGTGTCTATGTTGGTTTGGAGAACGTCCTGGATAGGTTGCTTCGAATTAACGGTCAGTGTGATGCTGTAAAGCTGCAGATTCATGTCGATGGAGTATAGTTGTTCACCCGCGGGGTTTTTCAGTGGCCAGGGGAAAACTGTGAACGTGTCGGAATATTTTCAAGATCTTTTCGACGAAATGTTGGACTTGCAACTGCACAGATATTACCATGTTGACAGTGGTGAGCACCGCATAATCCACTTTGTCTGCCTGGTTGCTGATGCACCAGCAAGAGCATTTATCCGCCAGATGAAACATTTAGTTAGTTAATTCTCATGTGAGAAGTGCTGTGTGCATGGTGTCTACACGAGTAGAAGTGTAACCTTTCCCCACAGTGATTACTCAGGCAGGCCTGAGGACAGCTTTCGTTCTCGTCCGCAGCGGGAACGTCACATTGGCGTGCCACCATTCGAGGCTTTATTGACAGGTATAGCACGGGCTTTTCCAATTGATTATATGCATTTAGTATGCTTTGGTTTCATGAAGAGGTTGATCAATCTTTTGCTTCCCGGGATCATTCGCAGAAATATTCGGTTGTCGCCTGCTGCTATTTGCCAGGTAAACCAATGAATCCGTGACAGCGAGGGGCAATAACGTGTGGATTCCATATAAACTGTCGTACGCAGGAATATGAGAATAAGCGGAAAGCATCGGAATTCCGTCAGTTTCTTCTTTATTTGGGCTCGGTTGTTCCACTCGAAATCTTAGACCAGGGGAAATATCAAAATTTCCTGAGTTAGTCTATTTGCGTATTCATTGTGAGGAACGGACAGATGGCGGCGTATTATGTTTCATTCATTGAGAGTTTGATAGCCAACACCGTAAATCGATTTACCGCCTCGTTTGGAGAGAAGAAGATGGTATTTAACATCCATTGTTTACGATATACATGCGATGACGTTCAGAGACGTGAATCCCTTGAGGGATTTTGAGCATTCCCATTCCAATCACATATACTCCGTTTGAGGCGAATAGTACGCTGTCCAAAGTTGTCAACCTTGCAGCTGTTCTGTAGAAGTGCTGAAACACATGACTGTGATTCTTTGAGAGAACAGCTAGCATCAGATGATGTGCTCTGTCCTTGTCATCTGTCGCCGGGCAACTAAAATAGGGGTGTTTTTCTTGGAGGCGCATTCTCCTCGGATAAACTAACTAACAACTGCACATTAATAAACGGTGCGCCAGCTATCATGGAACACGTCAATGGCGAACGAAACCTAAGAATGCGCTACACCCAAGCGGGAGTTTTCTCTGAAAAATGCATTCCCTTCGTGGATTTGAACATCTTCAAATGCTGTAATACATCTTCCACCTCTTGTTGGAAAACTACTGCGGATATTTACTGCAAATGTCTACGTTTCAAGGTGAATGACCACTTAATTGTTCACACTATTCAACACACGATAAGGCATTACTGTTCACTTTTTGCCTATATTAAGTGCACCACAATTACGATCATCATTTCTCGATGTACCGCTTTAATAAGTTTGGGGAGGGATTAGTCGCTACTGCCTACCACTCATGGCTCGTTTTCTATGATAAAGTGCGTTGTCCACCACTGGGATTAAAGCAGATACGTGGTTTGTTATCTGAACGTCTTCCGGCACCACCATCTTTGAAAGAATATACAGTGAAAGTTCTAAGGAGCATGGGGAACATTTAGTCACACACATCCATTCCTTTTCAAATGACTTTACAACTGCTATGCGTCTGGAAAGCATCCGGAGAAACTGTCTGCTTTGACATCCTCTGACGCCACAATTCACATGGAAAACAATGAAAAGCGTCATGTAATTGCTAGATTGTTTTTGTTCACCTTGTCCAGTAAGCGAATTTTCAGGTGGGATTTCATGACCGATGAATTCAGCGTGCCTGAGAGAAAGGCGTACAATGTGGACGTGGATTTTTCAATCTCACCTCCGCCATTGCAGTACACGGTCACTGCAACCATCACCATAAGTCCGCCGACGAGCGTTGCTTTCTTCCCAAACAGCGCTGTTGCTTCCGGGTAGACAGTGAATTTCTTAATTTAAACCTAGCCATTAGCTTATTGGTGAAGAGCCCTATGAAATCTCATGTGTGTGATATCCTTGCACTTCTCGTGCTCATAAAAAAGAAGATGGACTCATTGCATGGCAAGCTTTTCGGATGTTAGTAAACTGAAGAGATGACTTTCAGAAGGTTGTTCATCCAAACGTGCGAATGCGAGAAGAGTTACAGACTATCAGGCTCGGCTTGCACTTGCTGAATGTCCCTCCAAGGTTTCGGACGACCTTTCCATTACATTTCGAGTGAACTCTATTCAGGATGTTCAGATTCTGAACAAGCAATTGGAGGGCCGTGGTTTGCACTGCAAGATCGTAACCTTCTTACAAACTCCGACTGACGCGTAATTGGACTGATCATGTGAACAAGATCGCCGAAAGAACAATGGGAAATTGCGTACGCACTATAATGGGTAAGCTGGTAACCGTTGGGCTGGCGAACAACATCCACTGGAGGGTTGTTAATGACAAGTTCTCGCTTGCGCCTACATCCCTGTCGTAGCTGGTTGCGGGTAAGTTTATCTGTACGCCAACAGCTACAACACACAGAATGCTATCATGCGTCCGAATTTTCCCGGTTTGTCACAGAAGGCTGTAAAAGGGAAACTACAAGGATGGATCCAGAAAGCTAAAAAAGAACATGTCCGGCTGCCCAGGAAAAGTCTCACCACCACATGGATCCGCGAAACGAGGATATGGACTATCCTTGATCGCTCGACTACCGTTGATATTTCGCCTCATAAACATATTCTCAGAGTCACTGCCACATTTTTGTTAGCATCAGACGTCCTCCGATTATTTTTCGGTAGCTGGAGGGTTACGATAATAATGGGAACACCCAGTTACTTGTCGCGAGCGTAATCGGTGAATTACGTGCCGGATCGAAAAAAGCAGTATAACATGTGCTACGCCGAAATTTTCCACGACCGTCCCATAAGTGACCTAAGAATGTTCATTTAGGGCGTTCCAGTGGTGCTCACGGAACACGCATAGGACATACATGGGACGGTCCTGCCGACTGGGTTGGACCTCCAACCCTGAATCCGTGAACAAATCGTTGAGAGCCGAATGACGTGACCTGCAGAAGGTTCCTAGATGCACACATGGTGACATGTTTGAAGGAGGAAGATATCGTGACGCAGCGTGCCGTTGCAATTCGTGCGCACGCCTTACCTAGCCTTTGACTCACACTTCTTTCCGCCACCTCGTCTTACGAGACCATCGTTGTACCTCCTACATCTGCGTAATGCTCTCCCACAGTGTCAGCATGTTGCAAAAGATGTGTTTACAAGTGTAACGAGATCAGGAAGACAATTCAGCGATTCAGCGACTGATACGCGGGTTAGAGGCAAGAGCATAAGGTCCCCGGATCCAGTCGGTTTTCCTTGCCCAGTGTCAGCAGGCGTCTGTTGATCTCAAAGGCGATCATTGTAAACAGGGTACAGTACCGCTCTTGGGGATCACAGTGAATGTCAAGAACAAAGTAAGACTACTCGCATAGTAAAATTTTAGCTAAATGAGAATCGAACACAGCTTCAAAACGATCCCCTCAAAAGCATATGCGACTCCATCTTACAAAATTTTCTGCAATTTTTTCTGGGACTGTTTACATGCAGTAATGGTCAAATTCTTCGCTGGTATATACCCTCTATTCTCCGAGCACCTCTTTTTTTGGCACGACCCTGAGCATTGAGCCACTGATCACCTCGTGGATTCGTAATTGATGTTATCAAATTTTTTAGAGCCCACGTGTTATCGTCTCAGGAGTATGTATCTCAAAATTTTCTTTTCGAAGTCGAATTTTCCCCTCATGTAACGTCTGTTTTGTTGCTCCATTCACATAGCTGAGCCATTGTACAATTTACAGTTGTGTTGTTCAAATGTGTATATGGCTTTTAAATCTGTACCGTTATTGCGGTCTCCTGAGCGTGTTTCTCACAAATGCGTAGAGAAATATACCCTGAAAGCGCTGTTGGCGAACTCAGAAGGAAGGTTGTTTTAATGGTTATAAACCTTAGGAAAAGAACTGCTGCCCATGGAAGGTCCGAAGTCGAAGCTTGAAAAGCTTCCTAGCATGTCCTCGAAGGCCGTCGTCATTCGCCACAGTGAGGAGCCGTTCTATAAGACCTACCCTAAAGAATTTTGTGAGTATTAAATCATTGCGGTGTCCTCGACATTTAAGTGGGTACAGGTCAAGAATTTCACGTCGAGACCCGTAAGTAACATCACTAAAGCACTGGGCCCCCTTGAAATCCGCTCGCTGGAGATGCTGAACAGCTAATATGACTTTATTTGGACTGGTATACAAAACCTGATTCGCACACTCGAGGAACGGCCTTATATAAACTCCGTAAAGCGCTTGAAACACTTTCTCCTCTATGCGGGGAAAGTGCGCATAATCATCTTTAGAGCGGCATATTCCTTTTCTGCCGCCACCTCATGATGATACGTAAAGGACAAGTTGAACGGCAACCAGATTCCCAGATCTTTCTTCAGATAAATTCTCATGATATCTACTGTGCAGGACGCACTATGGATCATGGAGACACCATCAGAGTCTCCATCGAGTGAGATGTGAGCACATTTATTGTCATTTAGTGGGAGACTCCGATCGTCCGACCAGCGGTTGATCGCGTCAAGATCAATTTTTAGTGCATTGGGATCAGTGGCATTTCAGATTTTTAGATCGTCTGCGTATAAGAGGACGTTGCTGGGAATATTGTTTGGAAGGTCGTTGATGTAAACGAGGAATAATAAAGGTCCTAGCACTGACCCTTGGGGAACTCCCGCAGAAATGATAGAGAGAGACGGAGGGTCTGATCCGGTCTTAACTCCAAAAGTTCTATTTAAAAAAAATCCAGCGAAGAACCTCTCCCTGAATACCGTGGGCTCCCAGTTTTTGCTTTAGGGAGCCGTGTGAGACACGATCAGGAGCCTTGCAAAACTAAAGAAGATGGCATCTGAAATGAGACTCTTGTGTGGCTTCCGTCAGACTATCCATGAAAATAAGCATTTTTGTTGTGCATGACCGATTAGAGAGGGATCCATGCTTGTTTGGAGCAAAAAGACTTTGGTACGTGATTGAGTATGGCGCGTTTTAGTAAATGCTCCATTATTTTGCATGGAATGTTAGTAGGGCTGATTGGCCGACAGCTAGTGGGAGAGTGCCGGTCACCCACTTCAAATTTGAATATGACTGTCGCCTTTATACATGCGCTAAGGAGGATGCTAATCTGGGGTGTTTGCTTAACCAGCTTATAAAGGGGTTCGGTCAGACTAACAGCTGCTTCCTTGAATATTCTGGATTGAATTATGTCAGGACCCAGTGCACTGTATGAATTAACCTTTGGTGAAAGGTCTTCAAAATCTAGCACAAAAAACTCAGAGGTCACGAGTGGCTGATTGAACTTCTGCAGCAGTAGGACTGGATGCATGCTCGGGGATGCGACTTTGTAGACTGCTGAGTAGTACTTCCTGAATAAACCGGCTACAACTAAAGAGTCAGATTAGGGCTCCCCGTCGGGCAATCGCAAATAAAGAGCGAAAGGTTCGTTCTCAGTCGTTTCAGACGTTTCTGTGTCCGCGTGCTCTGAAGAAGATCTTCTATTGTACGAGTATGGTGTGTTCGTGGATTTCCAGCCAGCACCTGTTTCCGACAATGTGGAGCGTACTTAGGTCCTCTGAGTCTCCCGTAAGCTTATGCTTCGTGAATAAATAAGAATGGTTATCGAGAAGACGACGTGTCCTGCGTAGAAGAGGTTGCCGATAGGAGAAAGTGCATAGTTTGCGTGATATAAATACGTCATCCGCCTTCTGAGTTGCGCTTTGAAACGTACGGTAGCTCTGGTCCACGGAGTCCA
>QNGE01007410.1:0-23366 GCA_008508345.1 Paragonimus westermani | reverse complement strand
CTAACCAGGCACATCCGACCATTGATGCATCACATTAGTACAGCCAGTGATCACATTGAGAAATCCTTGAAGGAAACCGTGACGGACTGTGGTCAAATACATTGATTTCCGAAGTGAATACTGATGAACAAACTGACGATAAAAAACGACCGCGTAAAAGTGAGGTTTTGCATTTGAGCTTCCTTTGTTTTTATGCAATATGCGTCCGTCTCTGTAATAAAACACTACAGTATCAAGGCCTTGCATACGTAACGCTGGACATGAATTGGACGTTAAACAAAGATTTCCTGACAGTGAAGTTAGCATGCTCTTTTTTGAGATTTCATCCTTGGCAATGAGGAAAAATAAGTATTGCTAGATGGTAGTTGCATATTCACTATCAATAATCGAAAAGATTAGACTGGCTGAATATATACGAGAGTAATGTTGATGACACCATTGAGAGAATTCACCATCAGGCCTAACGTTGGATGAACGAGTGTGGTCAGTTTTATGACAAACAGCGATTTGTACACACACAGAGCCAGACGACTGCATTTGCTGTGAATGTTTGGAAGGAAGCAAACATTCAGTTTCAGGTTTGTGATTGTAGATAATGAGTGGAGTATTGACACTGAGTAGTGTCTCGTTTTTATAGTTGAAATAATTAGTAAAACCCTAATTTTTACACTGATCACAAGGTGATTTCGATTGCATATATTCACAAATTATTTAAACATCTTGTTGCTTCGTTTATCATACGCAAGCTCAATATCGAGGATAGAAATTCTAATCACTTCAAACGCAATTTGAGACTTATTATCAAACACCAAGTTGATATAAAATCGAGCTGGCACTGACGTTTGAACTGCAGAAGTCGGTGTATGAACTGCGCCATTATAGTATGTTGATCATATATAGGTGCACTGTAAGCACCTGGCTAGAACAATTCGGAGGCAAATTTTGGGTTGTTATTTGCTTGCACTGGCAATCGGTCCCTCTACATATATACTACGGCTAGCTGGCATACACACATATAACACTGAACTTAACTGGACTTGTATTCACTTACTTTGACCGGGTCGAACGTGGTTTTCACTCGACCTTCGTTCCGTAATTCAATGCTCCAGAAGCAAAACGTCATCGGTTTGTAGGCTCTCGGGTATTCAGGGCTTGTGAAGTTTCCTCTGTTTTTTCTGGCAAAGGTTTTGCCACATTCTATTGAAACAAGGAAATTAGGAGGATTTCTTTCAAAACCGTTCACTTTGAAATTTTTGAGAGATAATATCAACACCAGCTGGACACTGATCACAGCTGATTGCCGTCCACTCATTCAGAGTTTACATTGAAAAAATGATACAGTACTTTGTAATGGTATCGCGCAACAGGTCATTTTAGGCGATTTTTATTAATGAATGACAATTTTGACTTTATTTTCGGTTTCTATGCATAGTTCAACCAAAAGCAGATTTTCGTTCGGCTTAACAGATGAGCATTAATTTCTAATCTGTTCATCTGAGGCTTCATGTCTGAGGAAAAGCTACCAACAACCGTCTATAAATTGTCTACGGCAAACTGTAAAACTCACGTGTAGTGGATTCAATGGCTTCGATTACGGTAAACCATAATGCGCCCAGAAGAAAGGCGATGGACATTTTATTGATTGATTACGTATCAACTCACAGGACGGGATGGCTTCTGAAATTAAAACGCCAGTATTTATTCTACGTGAAGTGCGTGTCTGTTGATTCAGCCAGTGTGAAACATATGCGTGATGATCGGATTGGATCACAGTAGGATCCAATCAGAACCTCCGTAACTTAACCCAACTAAGTTGGTGTCACGTACTCAATCTACTAAATCGTACTGAGTAACCACGTACAGTAATCAAGCAAGTCTAATCAGTGTGATCAATTCACGTGCAAATAACGTCCAACAACGATATATGATGTGGTACATAAGTACAGTTGTCACCGCCAAAAAGCGGTGTTCATACGCCCTGAATTTGCTGATTAGACGATTTAAAAGTTGATGTGTCCCTAAACCTAACGTCCAACAATTGACCAAGAGAGATGCGGAAATGTTGGTTTCCTAACCCTGGTGTTTACCATGGAATCGATATCGTCGGTCAGACATGAGAAATACGATGACTATTTTGAAAATCTACATCGGTTGACTTACGATGAAGTGCGTGGGAATACGTGTCTTGATTTCAGCATGTAAGAGAGGCTGGTTGGCTTGGCACATTTAGATTTTAGTTACTTTAGAATTAATATACATACCATCAGATAAACGCCACTTGTAGAACCGAGTGTTCGCCTCTGTTCATTTTGATGTTGAAGATCACAACAATTTCGATATCGCATTGGCTTCAAACCATTCCTTCTTGTTAGATGCTTCGGAGTAAATAATTAGCAAGGGATAGCATAGTGTGGATCGGTATATTTTTATCTGGTGTACACGGCGAAACCGTTTATCATTTACAACAAGCCTTAACAACGGGCCACACAAATCACGTTGAACTGATAAGCCGAATCAAAATACTTTTACTATCGAGTAGAAAGAAACGTTGATCTTCCTTGTTCATGAAATGCAATCCGATTGTTCCACGCGGTCTTTAAAGCACAGTTTTCAGATTGTAACCAACCCCCATGCACGTGACCGCAACAGTTAACGTTATCTTTATTTTCGGTCTCCGACTTGTTGGTCACCAGGAATATGATATGTCCTTTGTTGACATGAACCACTGAACTGGTACACAGACCTTTATAACGTCATTTTAATGCAGTGACTGAGAATAGACTGAAAACCGTTCGCTGAAAACAAGCAATCTAGTTACGTTCATATGCATCCTATGTACTGCAAACATGTCAACACGGGATGGTCGAACATACTGAGGCANGTTCTTTTAGTGATTGCAGGTGTTGCTTTGTGATAGCACACCGGCCGTTGATTGGAGTCATGATAAACCCGTTAGCTATATCAGTCAGTTTGGTCTTAAGCCAGCCTAGGTTGTCAGCAGCAATCTAGTTACGTTCATATGCATCCTATGTACTGCAAACATGTCAACACGGGATGGTCGAACATACTGAGGCAACATTCTGAAACGTATGCACGTATGGTGACGCGCATGAAGGGTTCAATGAGGTAGTCGGTAGTGAAATCTCGGGTGTTTTTCAGCTCCGGCTTTCAGAAGCATCTGAGATATCTGTTCGTCACCACCGTTCACTGTATTCTCCTTTCGATACATACGGTCGTGCCCACCTAATACGGTTAGGGGACGGTGGTTAATGGATGTTAGATTTCTCAGTTCATTTGGACCGTCATATTTCCGTTAGCAAGTAGGCATATTTTATATTCCAGACCGCAACCCCTTTTCTCTAGATCACCCGTTTGGTGAGTCAAATGATTTTGATTGCGATGACTTTTTTTCAGTCTAATCACTATAAACTCAACTGCGGAGCAATCGAGTGCCTGTCCGGACGATAAACTTTGTGCACTAACTAGCTGGAAGTGTTTTCAATCAGGTCCATAAAAATTTCACGGAAAATTGCGCCAACCCTACATACAACCCCTGTTGCAAACTAATAGACTTCGAATAAAAGACGTCATAATGGAGATGCTATTTCAAAAAAACTACGTCGTTTGCAGATTTGGTTGTGAGAAAGATTATTGTATTTGAAAGTGGCCACCACAACTGTTACGTTTCATAGACAGAGATCTGTAGGCCGTTCGGTTGCGTTTGATCAGCTATGACAAAAATTAGACCTGGTTGCTTTGTTCAACCTGGTACAATGATTTGCATCACAAAACTATCTTCTAACTTGCAACAGAAAATGAGAATGTCAGTTGTGCGTTAGGCTGAATTAGTATTCAGAAAACGTGGGAAATCGTACGCAACGAGCATTGTTGTACCGAAAGACTTTCACTGAAAAGTACGATTGCCTTCTGCCTAGTCCTTTTCAGTCAGAAAATAGGGAGTTGCAATATATTTCAAGATTCCGGCTATTCATACGGTTACTATCATAACGCCTTTGTTGGATGCTATTTTAGTGCGTTCCATTTGGTGTCATTATTTTGACCTACGCACAAACTGAAATACAAGTGTTCCGATGTAATGCCTTGGTGGGTGGCACGATCTTTGCGGTTATGTGAATATTCGTTAGAGCTAATCATTAGATAATGGATGATTTTATCCGTCACAATTCCAACAAAATCTTCTGTCGTCTTTCACCGAGGACAACTGATAGTCGAGTTAACGAATGGCTTTCCCACCAGCCATGGCGGGCGACTGTTGCAGCTGTGCGCTGAGCATAAGCTGTTCTCATGTCTGACCGACGATATCGATTCCATGGTAAACACCAGGGTTAGGAAACCAACATTTCCGCATCTCTCTTGGTCAATTGTTGGACGTTAGGTTTAGGGACACATCAACTTTTAAATCGTCTAATCAGCAAATTCAGGGCGTATGAACACCGCTTTTTGGCGGTGACAACTGTACTTATGTACCACATCATATATCGTTGTTGGACGTTATTTGCACGTGAATTGATCACACTGATTAGACTTGCTTGATTACTGTACGTGGTTACTCAGTACGATTTAGTAGATTGAGTACGTGACACCAACTTAGTTGGGTTAAGTTACGGAGGTTCTGATTGGATCCTACTGTGATCCAATCCGATCATCACGCATATGTTTCACACTGGCTGAATCAACAGACACGCACTTCACGTAGAATAAATACTGGCGTTTTAATTTCAGAAGCCATCCCGTCCTGTGAGTTGATACGTAATCAATCAATAAAATGTCCATCGCCTTTCTTCTGGGCGCATTATGGTTTACCGTAATCGAAGCCATTGAATCCACTACACGTGAGTTTTACAGTTTGCCGTAGACAATTTATAGACGGTTGTTGGTAGCTTTTCCTCAGACATGAAGCCTCAGATGAACAGATTAGAAATTAATGCTCATCTGTTAAGCCGAACGAAAATCTGCTTTTGGTTGAACTATGCATAGAAACCGAAAATAAAGTCAAAATTGTCATTCATTAATAAAAATCGCCTAAAATGACCTGTTGCGCGATACCATTACAAAGTACTGTATCATTTTTTCAATGTAAACTCTGAATGAGTGGACGGCAATCAGCTGTGATCAGTGTCCAGCTGGTGTTGATATTATCTCTCAAAAATTTCAAAGTGAACGGTTTTGAAAGAAATCCTCCTAATTTCCTTGTTTCAATAGAATGTGGCAAAACCTTTGCCAGAAAAAACAGAGGAAACTTCACAAGCCCTGAATACCCGAGAGCCTACAAACCGATGACGTTTTGCTTCTGGAGCATTGAATTACGGAACGAAGGTCGAGTGAAAACCACGTTCGACCCGGTCAAAGTAAGTGAATACAAGTCCAGTTAAGTTCAGTGTTATATGTGTGTATGCCAGCTAGCCGTAGTATATATGTAGAGGGACCGATTGCCAGTGCAAGCAAATAACAACCCAAAATTTGCCTCCGAATTGTTCTAGCCAGGTGCTTACAGTGCACCTATATATGATCAACATACTATAATGGCGCAGTTCATACACCGACTTCTGCAGTTCAAACGTCAGTGCCAGCTCGATTTTATATCAACTTGGTGTTTGATAATAAGTCTCAAATTGCGTTTGAAGTGATTAGAATTTCTATCCTCGATATTGAGCTTGCGTATGATAAACGAAGCAACAAGATGTTTAAATAATTTGTGAATATATGCAATCGAAATCACCTTGTGATCAGTGTAAAAATTAGGGTTTTACTAATTATTTCAACTATAAAAACGAGACACTACTCAGTGTCAATACTCCACTCATTATCTACAATCACAAACCTGAAACTGAATGTTTGCTTCCTTCCAAACATTCACAGCAAATGCAGTCGTCTGGCTCTGTGTGTGTACAAATCGCTGTTTGTCATAAAACTGACCACACTCGTTCATCCAACGTTAGGCCTGATGGTGAATTCTCTCAATGGTGTCATCAACATTACTCTCGTATATATTCAGCCAGTCTAATCTTTTCGATTATTGATAGTGAATATGCAACTACCATCTAGCAATACTTATTTTTCCTCATTGCCAAGGATGAAATCTCAAAAAAGAGCATGCTAACTTCACTGTCAGGAAATCTTTGTTTAACGTCCAATTCATGTCCAGCGTTACGTATGCAAGGCCTTGATACTGTAGTGTTTTATTACAGAGACGGACGCATATTGCATAAAAACAAAGGAAGCTCAAATGCAAAACCTCACTTTTACGCGGTCGTTTTTTATCGTCAGTTTGTTCATCAGTATTCACTTCGGAAATCAATGTATTTGACCACAGTCCGTCACGGTTTCCTTCAAGGATTTCTCAATGTGATCACTGGCTGTACTAATGTGATGCATCAATGGTCGGATGTGCCTGGTTAGGTTAGAACTGGATATCACGAAAGTGATCACTACGAAAATAAAGCTGACTTCATGATATCTGAATATAGAGAATGGCATTCCAATTGTGAATAATAATCCTCGAGTGATCACACTTACTTTCACGTTGGTCTATTGTTTGTGTTTCGGTGTCTGTTTGATTCATGTCCTGCGAAACTATCGACCACAGTCTTCTCTGTGGAAAACAGCTAGTCGTCGTTCTCCGCTCCGTGTGAACTATGAGAGTTGTCTCCAATGTGAGTGAACAGAGTGAAGACAACTCACCCATGTTAAATTCAGTCCATAATTCTGGTGGTCTGTTAATTGCCGCTATACAGCACAGATAAAATAAGAAATGTTGGAAATTCACCTCTCGGGTGCAAATTCATTTTGTTGAGTTGACTTGGCTAGACAATGCTTCTCAAACTGTGTAACGTTTCTTTTCCACTGCACAGCTGGAAGCGCCGGGACTTTATATGTTTGATTCGATTCTTGTCTTGGATGGAAATAGCTGTATGTCCCCTCTGATTGCTCGATTTGACAGCTCCACCCGTCACGAATTTACTTCAACCCAGAACACTATGTCGGTGCTATTTATATCGGACAACTCCAAGGAAGATACTGGGTTCTTTGCCAAATTTGCCAATGGTGAGATTCGATATTTTGCGGCTGATTGAAATGGAGGGGGATACCGAACTAGAGAAAATGATCTACAAAATTCACACATTCACTTGAGTGACACGAGCGCGCACATTTCCTCCAACTGCGAACAATTAGTATTCGTCACTAATCCAACCTGTCTTAAAATACTGAGAGTTTGACTGGTCTGGTGGATTGCGGAAGCTTTTGTCAATTCCGCATTTCATGTCAACCATCGTTCCAACCATCCAATATTATCTGAATATTGCAGTCAGGGGTTGTAGACTGTGGAATATCCCACCCATTCTATTTTCTCTGAACAAAGATAAGCATGTAAGCAAGCAGCATTTTCAGGCGAAATAGCTTCCAGTCAAAACGACCTCGAATGAACCACTGTTCAAATGAGCCTTACCAAATCCACTCCTCTCATTGTTAGCAGAGATTGGCGGTTGCGAAAACCACACTCGATTCGGTGAACTTGACTAGCTGTTCAGTAACCGACTGGAATCCAGACAGCAATCGCCAGATAACTGAGAGCAGGCGATTTCTTGTAGTCTGCTTTCCGCCTGATCCTCAGGAATGATCAAACATTCCCCACCGATTCACAAACAAGTAATTCTATCAGAGCATACAGAAAGTTCGACTCCGCAGTTTCACAGAACATTGTGTATACAGTGAGATGCACACCGAACCCTATCGATAATCGTCCATTGTACAACTATTTATTCGCAGCCATTTGCTTCATGTCGACTCAGCTGTACCGAATTATTTTTGATGACAAAATCGGATCCCTCAAACACCGATCGAGAGCCTATGGGGCTGCTTATACGTTAGTCATCCAAAAGCAAACGATATTTGGCCGCACTCAGTTATGGAACTTCTAATCCTGTCCAAATTCTACGAACTGGTAACTCGCTACACCCGTCACGAATTCGAAGTCTCGACGGTTCCCGTAGCTGATTACCCTTTCTCATGTGATCCCATGTCCGGTATCGGTCGCTTGGAAAACGCAGGTTGCGTGTGACAGCCTAGTAGTTTGACCGCATACTAATCCTATCATCTGCAGAAGCTCGAGCACCCGTAGACCAGTCACTGGCAAAGACTGTCATGTCAAACGACTCACAGATGACGTGCTGAATGCGATGTTTCGGCAAGTGAGTGCGGTAGCCCAGTGCGTGGTTGCCTACACCGAATCAGATAACAGAAATATAGCGTAGTTAACGGAACAGTCACTCTGTCATCTCGCACTATTTCCAAGTAGACCACAAGCGAATGTAGTAGAGTTCTTTGATGTGATAACCCGGCTGTGTCTATTGTATTGGCGTGGAGGCAGACATGGTTGCCTCCTGAGATTGTGCACCATAATTCACATCTTAATTATAGCCACATTAGCACCGTGTCAGGAAAGGCCGCATGTTCGTGACAAACAAACAAACCGAATTTTCTGTCGGTATACGTAAATTACGGCTACATGTTAGTGATGTTCCACCTTTGTCAGTCTAACTACTCACCATGAATAAAACTCTCCATTGTCTTTGGATTTCGCAGTGCCCTTCACAAGTACGTCGATAATAAACTGTAACATCCGCATTGTGATGGCAGTGTAGGTACAGCCACTGCAAAATATTAAGCATCACTGACATTCCACATACTGACAACTTTATTCACATTTTAGGATCAAAACCGTCGCTTGCAGAATCACGTGCCTCGAACACAAGTTTGTTATCCACAACTGTTAATTGCTTTGAGGTTGTTTTGCTATCAATCCGGCTTGCTGTAAAAGTGTTGGCCTATCAACATTAGCGATGCAATTCAGTATAGTTTGCTGGAAACCCTCAGTATTAATGAACTAGCCTCCTCACAACATCTGGAAATTTCATTATTATGATGTAATCATGCACAACGACGTTTGCTTTTATGCTCAACCCACACTCTCGTTCTCTAAGTGAGGTCAGTTGGACCACATCATTAGGTAAAATCATAGAGATATAGCTCGCCTGATTCACTACTTGGTACGCTTAGGATGAATCAATCGACCGCCAATGTTGTCCTTGAAGCATTGGGTTGAAATCTGATAAGTGACATATATGTGCACAACATCTGGCAGTTCAGTTGTAGGTACGACTATTCTGATGAGCAACAGATCTTTATATGACACCACCAGGTATGTGGTGCCTGATAGAAGTGCGTGGACAACAGGGCAAAACACTTGCACGTGTTTCACTGCACAAACGTATGATCCCACACGTTTACGAATCTGCTGCATTGAACAAAACCGAATCATGTGTTTTATCAGATTTTTCAGAGCAACCGTTCACACGTGACATAACACGTAAGAAGCTACTTACTTCTCCGCCACATACAGTATGAATGACTACCATGTTTTCAAATTTTAGCACACGTCCGGTCATGTGGACCGTAGTCAACCTGATCAGTTCTTGTAAATAGTACATGGGATTTCCATTTGAGTGTTGCGTTTTGTGGTGGTCCTTCTAAATAGTGAAATAGGCGCAGTGCAGTCTGTTCCTTTCAGAACATTATCAAGTTTCCAAAGGAATGTTATAATGAGATTTTTGTTTAGATCACATTGACTGTCTGATGGTTGATCCTCCATGTCAAACCTGTTCAAACTGGTTGTACATCAGTCGATCCAGTTCAACCAAAGCCCGAGGCTGACATGCTAAACTGCGAGTCCACTGCATCAAATACGGTGAACGAACCTAGGACGCCCTTGCAACGAGAGTGGACGAGTCAGTGACCTTCACGTGTACAAGCATGTGTACGGCATCTGATCAGCTTCGCCTCAATCAGTATTAGCCACCCGGTTTTTGAAAACATAGCGACAAATCGAACAACGTCAATGGTTCATTCAAGTGAATTGTGTTATGAAAATATTTTACATTTGAAGACCCAGCAGTTTTGCTTAGCTGCCCTGTTGCTTATCTATGCACTGTCACTAGGCGTGAACCCTTCTGTCGGTTGTGATCAACTCCAACCCGTAGTCCCAATGTGCGCATGACAGTAACAACAGGCGAGCCGATAAGCCATATGGAGCAGAACGGACCGTTGAAGGAAGCAAATTTTTGTTTGAAAACAAATCTCGATTCAACCGTAAGCAAGTATGATTTGGGAGGTTTGGTAACTTTCTAATTGGGTTCGTGGTAGTCATCAGCTCGACAAAACAAATACACTGGGAATTTCTGTCTGAAAACAGATTTACTGGAATAGTTGGCCGTTTGCAGTTCACAGTGAATTTCAGTGATATTCCCGGATGATTGTTTTGTCAGTAACACGGTCCTCAGAAACCTGTTCTTTGTATTGACGTTCCCACTCATGCATTCTTGTTTAAGCCCATGAGTTGGACTAGGATCAAGCGGCGACACAAAATTGTAGGTGAGAATGTACATCTGTCACCTGAATTGTTTGTGCATCGTCGAGCTGCTGACATGCATTATGAGAGTGAACGAAACGTCGCTTCTATTCACACTCTGCACTCCTATTGTCCGCCAGTTCAGTGTGTGGACAACCGACAAGGATAGACTGAAAATCAATATCTCAAACTCATTGCCTCCTTCACGCCCTTGGTGAGGTAGATCATGACACCTGAGTACATGAGAGATCAGTGGGAAGAAGTCCCAGTTATTGAGCAAACTACTCGATAATAGAACCACATTTTGTGACAGGGCACATCGGTCAGGCAAATTAGGAATAATTGCGAAATGTGTCGATTTTCCTGTGGCCGAACCGCTCGTCGTGGCAAAAGTGAGCAGAAATCAGGCAGAGAAATGGTGCCAGTTATTTCATTCTCAAGTGAAACCAGGGTCTACTGCGGCAAATAGGCATATAACCACTGTGTTCCACTGACGGGCAAAAGTATATCTATGCAAGTGTGTACTGCTGATATGCTGAAACGGTTTTGGTGGACTTTGTCAGTGGGACTGAGTAGCTTGCATTCAACCGTTAATTCGGACTGACATATTTGGAATGCTGTAATCATATTCATTCGGTTCCATTCACAACTCAGCGAAATGCGGAGGTGTGCTTCGAGGTGATGCCGGAATCATCGATTCGGACAACGGAAACACATATAACCTGTGCTTCTGGCATGTACAAGTGAAAATCGGATCATTTATACGCATCTTTTTCGACAGGCTGAATGTGAGTCGGCTGCTTTCATGATTCAGTTTGCAGTTTATCTTGCTTACAACGTGACACTTACGCTCACTTTCGATAACCGTCAGAGTAAGTGTATACGTTGATAATGTTAATTTTTCCGCTCATCCCACTGAAATTAACACGCAAGATGTGCCACAATTAAACTGATATCGTTTTCACTTTGTATTCTCATTACTAGTTGAAACGGAAAATAGATTGGATTCGTATCTTTAGTGGGAGCAATTGCGATGCTAAGGAAATCTTCTGGAGACATGGACCGTTGGAGGAAACTCCTGATTCGATGCTAATTAGAGGGAACAACTTAATTTTGGTCAGTACTGGAGAATATTTTCGCCTACAATACACAGCAGGTAAGCAGTTGTTCGAGAGGGGGAGCGTGCTTTTTTCGTTCCGTTCACATGCTGATGGAGCACAATGAGAGCGTGCACAAACTCAACATCTTATAGGACAGCATTATTATACACAGTGAGGTTACAATGCTGACTTCGAGCGGGTGTTGCTAGATCGTTCAACAAATTGATAAACCTGTACAACTACCGTGCAAAGAATTTAATGTGCACAAATTTTGTTCCGTCTACTGAAGTGTTGGCGAGGGTATTTTTATCGAGACAGAAATCCAAATTGAGCAGCTCTATATCAGTGGAGTTCAGATGACATTGCCGAAACTGCCATCACTTTGTTGAGAGTGATTAGGTGCAGGCACTTGACAATTCAATCCATATTATGACTGGGGCGGAGTGCATCATGTAACTGAACCGCTCTTGATGTGTGTTTTATTTCTCAAAGTTCCACGGGAAGAGCAACTGAAGAAAAGAAATAGGCGTAAAAACAAGCGGCTGGACGAATCAAAGGTGCGTTTTCAGGGATGTAACATTGCGACCTCTGGACGTGACGATGCGTTTTGTCGCTGTGATATCATGTGATCATTGCCTTTTCGTTTGTAGGCAAAACCCATGTTAGACTCTCAACCAGAAGCTGAATGAATGGTAAGTTTTCGTTCACTTTACCACAGGAGAAGCTTGTTTACTGTTGAAATTACTATCGTTTTCTGGTTAGCGCTTCTGTGCCAATGAAGATAATTAATAATCGCGTAATGTTTTGAGTGCTCGTGCAATGCGGTGTAAAAAATGAGAAAAGGCTGAGCCGCACTAGTTGACCTAGTGTGTACGTCGGGTGAGTTCGGATTGTCACCGTTTCTCCTTGAATGCGAATTACTTATTGTCATTCCGGACTCGACACAATGTGTTAATCCCCACTTGATGAACCAAACATTCAGTCTCCAGTTCCGTATCTCAATACGGTGTGTATGGGAACTGTCGGTTCCATGGAATACGTACATACACGCTACATATATCGCTGTCCAACATGACGTGTAATAATTCTGGAATCGTCAACTCAGACAATCTGAAGTTTGCCAGACAGAACTGAGTTTGATAAAAGACGTTGTGAGTTAATCCGCGGACCTGATCAATTATTCTGTGCCAGTAACCATTTCACCATATCATCTTCGAATTTACAGCAATTGACATTCTTGAGATGCACCATTTCATTTTCCGATGCCAAAGTAGCACTACGATGTTACACGAAGTATAACCAGAATGCCCGTCTCCTTCTTCTACACACAGATCTCCATTGAAAGCCAAACACGACTAGTGTGACATCATATTTTCTTAAATGTACTTTGAAAAACCTGTTAAGTTGAGTGTGTTCAAATAAACTTGAAATGTCTCTATGGTTTTCACGGTTAATTTCAACTGGGTGGTCTGTCACAATTCAGCCGCAACCCAGGATATGTTGAATCCTGACTTTCTGCGGTCGTACCAAACAGATTATTGATAGGCTCGCGAAACATGTTTAGCCTGAATTCAATTAAGCCTGGTTTCTCATAAGCTGCGTCGGGTGATTGAAACATTCTGTCCAGAAGAACAAAATCCGTGTACCGTTTTCATGGAGATCGTGTTATTTCACTCAACTCATGGTGAAAGTATTCTTTGACATATATCGTAGAAATGGTGTCATCCACCGCAAGAGCCAATCAGTGTGCAGGTCGAAAGTGTTGATGGGGATAATATATCAGTCTTCTGTACAAGGAGTTCGAGAATGAGAAGCTAAATTGCTAGTTAATAGTGTTACACGTGTGAATTGATGATGTTTTGAAACTCGCAACCACTAATGTGAGAAGAAGCAGATCCATGGGGTTACAAACTATCCAGGAAAGATGACAGGACGATGGCACACATTTGAGTGATTTCAACTTTCACTCACTGTCTGGCTCACTACATTTATGCGGATATTCATTCAGTGGACAGAGTTGTTGTAGAAACCAACTGTCAGCAAAATCATTGTTATCGTTACCAACACAGTGGGAAAGCTCCAAACGGAATGAAACTTGCGAGTAAATACGACGAAGTTATGTGCGACATGAATCAGGTGGACACCGAAACACAAACAATAGACCAACGTGAAAGTAAGTGTGATCACTCGAGGCTTACTACTCACAATTGGGATGCCATTCTCTATATTCAGATATCATGAAATCAGCTTCATTTGTGCAATGATCATTTTCGTGATATCCAGTTCTAATCTAACCAGGCACATCCGACCATTGATGCATCACATTAGCACAAACAGTAATCGCGTCTTCTGCATATTGGTCTCATTGAAAATCTCCAGACTTGCTAGTCAGACCAGTGTGCGGGTCACTGAAATGCAGGTATTGAGCAAAAAACAACCAGTGTGATGGTAACCTTATTTTTATCGAATAGTTGGTGTGTCTACTTTTGCTAATTCGCCTACTCAAGCACACAGGCACACACACTTGCACATACGCATAATTGACCAGTGCATTTCTGAATACTTTTCCGTTGTCCTGCCATTTCACATCCGCGCCTACTCATCAGTTACACGAAGTGAATTAGGTGAACAAATTCCATAGATATTCTAATGTGCTCTGTTCAAGTAGGCTGCGTTGAACAACGAGTGGACAGCACCGGAATCCAGTTCGATCAAAAATGTCTGTCCAACGATGAACATACACTGGTTCCCAGCGTGTCAGTCACAAACAACCAGCAATCGATTTCAAGTCAATACACTGATTTGTTATGTGGTGGAGATGGCCAAGAAGGTCCACTATGCATGCGTCCACAAGCAAATTGAAACGCGTAGTTGCGATTGAGTTAATTTGATTGCACAAAGCTGATCAACATGAAGCAATTTATCCAACTGGAGGAAAACAACAATGAAGCAAAATCAGCGTTTTCAACCAACAGCTTTTCTTCTGCTTTATATAGCTTATCGGTTGGCCTGTCACCACTGTCTCGGATGGTGTGAACTACTCACAGCAACTCTCTACCAACAACCCGCAACTACGCGATGACAACCAGTTCGTCTGTCTCTGAAAGTGTGCTCGGCAATAGTATCTCAGTGCCGAATCTCCAACCCCATTTGTCTCAACGGCGTTTTGAGATATCTTTGTTGCTTACAAAAGCTTATTACACCACAAGATTCTTGGTTCGGGTGTGGATACTTTACAAACCGTTGTCAAGTAACGCTTTCAACATTCCCGACGTCAAAATATACACAGCTACAAGACTTGCCATTTCATCGACTATCCCCTGAACTTCATGACTGTCACTGCCTTTAGACCAAACAACTTTTTGCTGCCGGTCACACTACACCTTGGTCCAACGTTCCTAGATAATCTGAAGCTTCTTTCGGTATCGGATCTGGAGTCTCTCTCCGCGACATACTCTTCCATAGTTCCGCCGTTGACAGTCTGTCCATCCGCTGATTGTCACCTTTTTATACGCCTGAGACCTTGTGCCACACTGTGGCGTTAGAAGACACGCCAGATATATTGGTGGTCAAGAAACTGGTGATTGTCGTGCTACTACTTATTAGCTTGTGCAGTGGTATTCAGGCAACCTTGAGCGACCGTCCACATTCAGGATCGCCTTCTGACTTATGACCACTACCGCACCAGTCGGATTATACCGATGCAATCGTCCGATAGATATGCAGGCATATATCACAGTTTCCATTATGACATAATCTAAAACAGTGTGTATGATTACGCGTGGTGCGTGCAGCCTCATTCGGAAGCGTTATGATGATAACCATTTTCCGTGGAATTATGCGGCACATACATGGATGTAGCCAATCAAGATATTGTGAATGAACACATGTAAAATTGGATAAAGAAATGACTATTCCGTCACACACGCTATTCAAAGTAAAGATTGTAGGAATATAGGCTGGACGAAATCACCTGGCAAGCTACTTCCCATAATTGCCCGTAAAGTGATGAAAACGTTCGAAGTTTCATGTGGATGAAAAACGAGTGGACATACTTGGGAAATCATGTTTGTGAAAGTAGATGAACGACCATCAAGGCCCCTGGAATGTCACATTTTCTCGAGGCTCTACGGGTATATCTCAGATTGTAAGCAGGCGCTTCGTTATTTCATGTTCGACATTATTCTTGACAGCAAACATGCTGTCAGGTTATCAAGGTGTCTGTATCTACAACAATACATTAGCGATCAATTTGTCAAGGTCAGCTCAGTGAACAATCCACATTTATCTATCATACATACGTAGTTCCAATGGTCGGTTGGTTCCATCTGCGCGCACGATTGTTGGCATGTGGTGGGTTTAGGTAGAACAAATTTGCTTGTTACAGTGAGAACTTGCCGATTGGAAAACGATCAGCAAATCACTAGCCTCAACGGACGTTTCCACTTCGGGCGTTACGCCCTTCCTTAATTCTGTACAGATTGGTTACCTTTGCCTTCAATTTTGTGTCACCATTTAATTGTGGTATTGCTACTAAGAGATTGTGTGCCGTATTTTTCATCCGTGTGTTTTGTGAAACTCCGCATAAAGAAATCACTCAGATTCAGGCAGTCATTCCGGAATTCTTTAATTAGGGATTGATGGACAAATGTAGTATAGCCACTGAGTAATCTCTTAGCACTATATATATATTGCTTTGTTCATCTCAAGTTACTTCGAATTTGTGCAAGCTCAAGCTGCCTTAAAAATATTCCGTCCATTCTGTTCTTTATGTTCTCGTGAATTCACATTGATTTCCTTGCATCGGTTTAGAACTGGACTTCATGATAGGTGGACAACTGGAAACAGAGAGTCACATATAGTCAGAGATGCAACAAAATTGTAGATTAATTTCAACACGGATTGCTAGTTTCACGTCAGGCAAGTGTAGCAACTTGGAGGCGCATCCTGACATGGGTGACCCTGTGTTGTGTGGATAGCCATCTGAGAGGGACGAGGATGACAGCTTACTCCGTACCACTTGAAATCACTTGAACACAATAGGAGAAAGTGAAAATTTGATAAACCACCAGGAAACCAACTGACGGAAATCGAGATGGTGGAATATTCAAAAATGATCACCTGACTGCAACAACAAATTGGACGTTAATCTTCTTTGATATGCGAAACTATAAGAATGTCCGCATTGTGGTTAGTCCCAAACGAATCCATTAAGGACATTCAAACAGAGCCTCTTTCCCGTATGACACTGAAAAATTTCATCATTTAGCATGTCAACTCGGAATTTCAACAGACTACATCGCAAAGTTCTTCAAAAAGGACTCATTTCATGAAGTGGGGTGGATCAGAACAAGGTGGACTTAAAATCCAACCTGACACGTTTGTCAAATGGCGCGTTATTTTGTGCGAAACACATGTACAAGTGTGCACTGTATTGGAAAACTACTGTGAGCATAGTGATTCTTGTTGCTTACAAGAATTGTCTACTTCGTTCGCGTGGTATTCTTTCAAACTTGACTCGAAAACGGTTCAGTTTGAACCGATTATGCAGTTGGCTCGCCTACTTCCACAGACATTTGTGATGAGAATTGAGGAAGTAGCACAACAGAAATGTGGAAAGATCTTGTCGTACGAGGAGGTTTACAAACTCGAAAAATGTTTGCGTGAACACTAGACACGTTAGCCTAACCCAAATTACTCGATCAGTTAGGCGCTGATTCACTTGTTGCATACATCCTCACGATTGTGGTAGTGTCTTTTACTACCGACGTCTCTCACCTTAACGCGTGCAATGAGATTGACGATGTTGCGAAATCCATGTCACAACTTCAGTTCATAGCAATCAGAGTTTTCGGTTGGAACAAACATGAACAGGACATAGCCTACGCACTTTTAGATGCTCGTGTTAATCAGGATTGGAAATGTGCAGTTCAATGGATGAGGCAGTCGGGTACCAAAGACGCTAGGAAACGTTGTGAGTAATCCGAGGATTAAAAAGGAGAGGAGAGCCCGTTTCGAAATAGATGTCGCGTTGGATTAATTATTTGGAAATGTAGGTAACCGGGATGTGGCTATTGGTTAACATTGTTCACATATTATCAAATACTCCGGATTGCCTAATCCACAAACGGTACTGGTCTTCCTGTGTAGCCTAACACAGACCGGGTCGGGTTCAATCACACACTTCTGATTTATTCCACGATGCGCTCTCCCCTGCATCACCAACGTTACCGGCGCTGAACTTGAAATAATGAATCGTGTGGAAAACAGTGCATTTCTGCCGGATATCTGTGATAGCATGCTGGTGAGTACATCTAGGTTACAGTAGTGGTCTTGATGTAGTCGCAAGGTGCTGTTGGCAAGGGCGCACTGTGGTTTGATTTATGGCGATTGCGAAAGTCATCACTGTGAGGTCTATTACAAAACGCTTGTTTCAACTCTGATAGTTCTGTTTTTGTTACCTCCAAATAATCAGCCTGTAATTTCGCAATATTGATCTGACTTTTCGTAGCTAGACACGTGTATGTAAGATTCCTAATAACATGTTTTNCAATCACACACTTCTGATTTATTCCACGATGCGCTCTCCCCTGCATCACCAACGTTACCGGCGCTGAACTTGAAATAATGAATCGTGTGGAAAACAGTGCATTTCTGCCGGATATCTGTGATAGCATGCTGGTGAGTACATCTAGGTTACAGTAGTGGTCTTGATGTAGTCGCAATGTGCTGTTGGCAAGGGCGCACTGTGGTTTGATTTATGGCGATTGCGAAAGTCATCACTGTGAGGTCTATTACAAAACGCTTGTTTCAACTCTGATAGTTCTGTTTTTGTTACCTCCAAATAATCAGCCTGTAATTTCGCAATATTGATCTGACTTTTCGTAGCTAGACACGTGTATGTAAGATTCCTAATAACATGTTTTCAAATCATATCTTGGTGGCAGACCAACTCGGATGCTGATACACCAGGCCGACCAGACCCAATAGCAATACCGTTGAATGCTCACTTCATACGCCATCTTCTCGTCTGACGTGTAGCGGATTATCAACTGCAGTTTATAAATTGATGCATGTTACCCAATCAGACGCTTCACAATAAATGTGTTCCGTATGCTTGTTCATTGTTAATTCAACAAAGTTCAAAACTTTTGGCTCGTGGTTCCCGTCGCCCCACAGTATTCGAACTTACATTAGTGTGCGAATATTATTTTGTACGCAGATAGTTTCATTCGGAAGGTGCTGCTCGGTGAATTGATCGAGTACCTGTGGGAAACGACAACGGTTGAGTAGCTAGAATCGAGCGGAATTTGGACAGAACAATTCAGGTTTGTGACGTCGACTTTCCTCGGGAGTCGCAAACTCGAAGTTATCGATTGGAATTAACAATGCGGTTAATCTGTCTGTTATAGGGACGACTGACTGCTTGATCTTTACTCATAAGCGACTGTGGTGAAGATTCGAAACATGGCAATTCAATGACAATTCAATTAAACTGAGCTCAATAATGAAATGGTCAGCAAGATTCCCTCATAAAGAAGTCGCCGCAATTCTAGACACGGACATGGATATGCAACACCGACGAGCTCTAACAGGAGTGAAACTTCTGTAGATTGATTCATTTTGATGAGCTACCTGAGCACATTCACGCCAGACTTACAGTGTGAGCCTCTCAACAGTGTGGTCTATCAAACTCCGTCATATCTCCGATCACCCTTTGAGATATGATGTGAAACTTCAATATTTAATCAGCATAAGAGTTAAGCAGTAAAAGGGATTGGTTAAGAGCCAGAGGTCAGCTCTAGTCTCGCGAAATCCCAACGTGCTTGACAGCTGTGCGATGTTTGAGGGTTGCGGTGTATGCTGGACTTGATTTAACGTGGTGTCCGACAAAACTGATGCCTTTCTTTACTAAACACCTGAACCGTGAACGTGAGCGCAGTTGTGCAGAGATCATTGTAATCCCAGAACTTTTGCCAGATAAGCTGTAGAAAAGTTTGTGATCGATTGTGTCAAGTGTATTTGTTGCTGCTAGTGATGGAGGAAAGCCAGCATCTGGAGACGAGTATTGGGAGCGTAGTTGAGCAGTTTGCGAGAAGCGTCGCTAAACAGACTGGCTATGCAAGACCGTCTACGATGTGGATAGTTGTCGGCTGTTCAAAATAGAGTTTGAGCTCACTGTTGTTTAACGTAGCTCGAAGTGGATGTTCCTTAGTAGGTAACTTTCCAGGTCACGCCACCTATGTGGTGACAACCTAATCGACATAAGACCTCAATATTCTGGATTACTTCAAAAGATAGTCCTAATTTTTTCTTCAAATTTCTTACCCCAACATTGTTCTCTTCAAATGTGTGCATAGTGCAAAACCACGGTTTTTGTTCAACGGGTAGAGAAGAGAGCGTTAATCTCTGATTCGTCTGGATTCTGAATGAAACCCGTGTATCAAGGAACATGTAAACAGAACGGGCAGTGAAATTCGTCGTTATTTCCTCCACAGAATGCTGGCGGAAAAGCATCAACCAGCTGTATGAACTACTTAATCTTGTAGTCGCAAACTACCGAACAGCGCTGAATGGATATGGTGTGGCTGGTAGCATTGCTAGTAGTTTGTTGAATTCATAAATTTTCGAGTTGACTTTGTTACCTGTGATAACGGAACATCATATGCATTTGCTTCACAACCAAGCGGTGTGATGATACCATAGGTGGTGAGCCGGTTTTGAGTAGCATTATTCAGATGCATGGTTTGTGTCGTCAGACAGTGAAACATTTGTCTTGCATTATTACGCATCTGCCGATGGTTACACTTCTTTTTACAATGAACTGGTGCCATGTTCCCGCCAATTCTAATTAATTTGTTCAGTTTACTTACCCACACTGACGAAATAAGTAGGTTATTCGTTAAAATCTACGCGATTTGACGTGAAGGTTTGTCTTAGCTGTTTTGGGATTCGAAATTGGCGCAAATCTGAATGCGATAAGTTTTCCTCACCAGTTCTGTATGAGAAATAGGGCCGTGCATCTAATTCTCTCTCAGTTTAATTATACAACAAGAAACTGATGTGGTTTGAAACCAGTCACTTGGATATTTGTTCAAACCTCACAGCAAAGGAGTGGAAAATTCGACCGTCAATCTCACCCTCCGTTGCAACTGAACAGAGTAGCCTGTGGAAATCGTACTAGAATGGATGCTCACAATGATAGTCATTCCGTTGTACGTAGATATGTGCACTGTTATATCTGAGGATCGATAAATTGTATATATCTTAGTTTTATTGGTGTAAACGTAGCTTTTCAACCGGCTTCCTTGAAGCTATCTGAAGTGTTCTTGACTGATCGTCTTACATTAATTTCTACGATATGACTTACAATATCACTGGTCTGTTTGAGTGACGAAGACGTTCGTTACACTGAACATTTGTGACAGTGAAGTTCATTGATTTCTTGCCTGTCTGACCTTCAGTACAAAGATTGAGCCACAGTGTTCTGTAACGCGCAACCGAAACCAGCGAGTGTGCACGAATTGAATTTGATTTGTGTAACGGGGCGTGCGGCTGTGTAGTCGGTGCCGTTTTAGTTTGCGTTTGTTTAATCCGTGTGCATGGCCTTTGATTCATGCTTGTTCACACTGCTTCCTTTCACAGAACTTTTGTTGAAGCCCCTACTTCGGAAGAACGCTGTTTCGCGGTGCTCCCACATAGCCCAGATTCGGTCCGCAAGTGCCGGGAACAGTCGGAGAGGAAGCGGCTGGCCTGCATGTTAGAGTACCCATACAGTGCGCGTAAGTGTGAAACATCCATTGGTTACTTGCTCTACTATTTTGATTTAATGGGTCAAACTGAACCATGGTTCCAAAGAATCCTTACCGCGGTTACCAACATAACAGAATTCCAGTAACATATTTTGCTTGTTTCCTCTATTCTTCATACTGTTGTTTATTAGCAAAACTTATCTACTCGTGAATGGAACAGCTGGACTTGTACCTGGTGTGCCCATGTTTTGAAAATGGACAGGAAGCTTGTCGTTCGCGTTAAAGGAAAACGTATGCGTACTTGTGAACTAGTACCGCAGCATGGGGGCCGGAGAAGTTCTCAATAGTGCGTCATACAGTTTATGGCTGACAGGAATCATACTCAAATCCTCACAAATCGAGCGAAAACAATTTGCTCACCAGACGCTATCAAACAAGTGTTTCCTCTTATTTACAATGCCGTGAGACAAATTTCCATTCTGGAAGATTTATTGCTAAAACTATAGTAGGGCAATCGCCACGTCCTGTGGTTGATCGCGTGGATAGGAAACCTATATTTGTCAACCGTCCATCCAAGGGTGACTCAACAGCAGAATTTCTCAACTGTATATTCTGTAATACGCTGTTGAGAACCTTACCGGCCGCGACGCTGCGATACTGGTTCACAAGCGGGCACGTGTTACTTCCTAACACGGAGGACAAGCTTCCTGTCCACCCCCAGAATATAGTTGCCTACTCTCACTACCGTTACCAAACAGAGGAGTGCATTGAAAGATGGATGAGGCAGATTGGTAATCGCATAAGGGATCGGCACCAAGCATGGCTCAGAGGTGGAGTAAGGACAACAGTGACAATCTGTATATTAGAAAATCTGGCATGCACCGGTCTTAATGTGAACGCTAGCCAATGTTATCGTGTCATCCACAAAGTGCCCAGGTAAAGTTGAGGTCAATATAACATCCCAATATAACGACGACTGAAGCGACTGTCCTCCGTCTGAGTCATCTTGTGTTACGTTATCATTAGATGTTCATACAACCTCTCGAACAACTTTGGTCAACTATTTGCCTACCCATGAACGCACACTTCACTCACCCTGAGTTAACATTAACAGATTGTCTAAACCATCTTACTGGTGGTGATGATTTGGTCGCCTTGTCCTTGTCCAATCGCAACTGCCTTTCCCTCATGCTCCAACTGAAATCTATTACTAAACCCTTGCAGTTCTAATGGTCTGACGATTAATTTCTTCAAAACACGCACGTCAAACTTTTCTTATTCTGAATAAAAAGAAAGCACTCACGTATAGTTAATTACTCCGGTCAACTATGAAGAATTCAGATAATGTAACGTTGGGTGGGTACGCCAGCTGGCAACTGATAATCTCATTTGGTTACCGCCGCGTCATAGTAAACGAATAACAACCTTCATTTCGTATGCAGATAACAAACAGGTGAAACTTTTTGTCATTTGTACTTTCACAGTCGTGTTTAACGGTTTAAGTGGTAGACTTTACTACCATTACACTCACGAAATTCGCTGGTTGTTGGTGTCTCTGGTCGATTTCAACTTACGAGTTGATTATGACTCGACAGCGTGACCCGGCACGCCGTGGTCTCAACTTATTGTTGCAGTCAACCTAAATTGTTGTCATCGGATTTATGTGCGCCCCAAAGATCTAATCACCACAAACGGTTTATTCTATCAAGGTTACAGGGACATCAGTTCCCGGCGTCGTTGGTCAAGCAACTCTCACGTTCTATTTGACCACAGGACTGTAAGATTGTGAAACTCAGGGGGTTTACATAGTTTAAGTGTTGCGTGGCGTCAAATTTATTGCGGATCAAATACTGCTAATTGAACAATAAAATAGCGAGGACTACGAAAGCGAAACCATTTGTGAGTGTTCAACAGCCGTTTGTCTCAACAATGCAGTCATATTCCTTAAATTTGATAGTAGGTGAACAAATACAAAACATCTGATCACGGTAGCGGCCCTGGATTCACCACACATTCAACGGCACAACTGCCGATGCGGCTGGCCTGTGCGGGTAACTCGAAATTTGGTTTAAATTTCCTCGCTGTCAT